>VXBU01004982.1:172138-188647 GCA_013400315.1 Bombycilla garrulus
TGGGATGGGATGGGATGGGATGGGATGGGATGGGATGGGGTGCTCAGCCCTTGGGGGCACAGTGCAAGAAACCAGAATTAAGCCAGAAAGATTCTCTGTGGGGCAGCACTTCTCAACCCCATGTGGGGATTTTCCCTCCTCGCTGCCAGCCATGGGCAGAGCTCAATAAAAAATTCATCAGGATCATCCTGGGGCGTTTTGTGGTCAGCAGTGAAGCTGTGACATGTCAAACAGCAAATGAGCCTGTGTTTAGGGGACACAGGGGCAGCTGGGGTCAGCACGTCCTGCCATGGCTTGCAGTCAGAACAATCTCGTGGTGCCACCGGAGACAGCCAATTTTATTTTTTTTTTTTTTATGGAAAAGTTGTATTCTCCTTTATTGCTACCTAGATCACAAACAGTTATAAATGATCTAATAAAAATAACGCCCCACTGTATCAGCACTGAAAGATGTTCCAAGGGAAATGCATTGTGGATACAAATTCCTAAACATTTTCACCGCTCTTAGAAAATGCTCCCTCAATTTCTGGGAAGCAAGGTGCCCCAGCTTTTGGAACAGGGATAACATCACCCAATTATTTATTTTTACCATTTATATTTTCCCCTTTCTGGGGAGTCACCCCAGCACAATTCCCAGCACGTGGATGGGCAGAACACACCCATGTCCTGCACTCCAGAATTCCAGTTCACAAGCAGAAGGAAATGAGCTCCTGGATGGTTTTGGTATCAAAAGGAAGAAGAATTTCTTCTCCTGCTCCTGCTCCTGCTCTTCTCCAGTGCAGTCCTGAGCTCCCAAATCAGCTGTGGCACTCAGCAAAAGCTCCAGCAGAAGGAAATAATCTGTATTTTTCTGCTCTATTGGGTTCTGCAGGGCTGCTGAGTTTTCTTGGCTCACGGAAGAATCAAGCACCAGGGAAGGAAAATGGGAAGGGGGGGAGTATAAAGTGAGGAGCAGGGAGGAAAATCTCTCACAAGGGTCACAAAACCACTGCTCCAGAACAAATGGGATGCTGAGTGCTGCTGGACAGTCCTGGATATTCCATAAAAAACCAACCAAAAATCCCTGGATTTCAGGAGCTGCTTCAACCACAGCTGCCTTGTGCACCTCTGAGCACTGCACCACTCCAGGAAATCTCTCAGTCCCCCCAGAAAACAACACAGTATTCCATGTATTTCCTGTATTTCATGTATTTTCCATATTTCCTGTATTTTCCTGTATTTCCTGTATTTATTTTCTTGTATTTCCTGTAGTTTCCTGTATTTTCTGTATTTCCCTGTATTATTTTCTGTATTTTCCTGTATTATTTCCTGTATTTTCCTGTATTTCCTGTATTTCTGTGATACAATTTCTGTATTTCCTGTGGTTTCCTGTATTATTTCCTGTATCTCCCCTATTTCTGTGATACAATTTCTGTATTTCCTGTAGTTTCCTGTATTATTTCCTGTATCTCCCCTATTTCTGTGATACAATTTCTGTATTTTCTGTATTTTCTGTATTTCCTGTATTTCTTGTATTTATTTTCCTGTATTTCCTGTATTTCCCCTATTTCTGTGATACAATTTCTGTATTTCCTGTATTTCCTGTATTTTCCTGTATTTTCTGTATTTCCTGTATTTCTTGTATTTATTTTCCTGTATTTCCTGTATTTCCCCTATTTCTGTGATACAATTTCTGTATTTCCTGTATTTTCCCATATTTCCTGTATTATTTCCTGTATTTCCCCTATTTCTGTGATACAATTTCTATATTTCCTGTATTTTCCCGTATTTCCTGTATTATTTCCTGCATTTCCCCTATTTCTGTGATACAATTTCTGTATTTTCTGGTGATCCCCAGCCTGGCAAGCAGGAGCTGATCCCAGTTTCCCCAGTCAGGGTCCCCCTTTGGCACTGGGGTGGGCAGGTCCAGCCCAGCACCCACAGAAAACCCCGACATCCCTGTGGCACCACCGGGAATTCCTGAGCTGAGACTGGGGTTCATTTCCAGATTCTGTCTGTACCAAACTTCCACAATTCCCAGCACTTCCCTGCCTTTGCTGCTCTTACAGAACCATGGAATCCTTGGAAAAGTCTCTAAAATCATCAAATCCAGCCCTCATGTGTGGCCTCAAGCGGCACTTGCACACGTTTTTGAACAATTCCAGGGATGCTGACACCTTGAGCAGCCCATTCCAATGCTCCCCAAGCCTTTCCATTTTTTTTTTAAAAAAAAAAAACCCTCTTCTTATGTCCAGCCTAAGGCTCCCCTGGCACAACCTGAGGCCATTTCCTCTCATCCTGCCCCGTGATTCCAGAAGAATCAGCAGAGAGGGAAGGTTGGTTGCTCTTTATTTCAATTGAGGTTTCATCTCTTGTTGCACATTTCCTGGCATCCCAACAGGGTCAGTTTTCCAGGATCTGCTCAAACAGGAAATCCCAAGAGCCAAACCCACTCATAACTGCTGTCTGCTCAGTGTTGACATGGATTCACAAATAATTCCAGAAAAGCAGAAAATTCCATCACGATTTATGGCAAAACTCTGCACAATTTAGGACTCTGCTCAATAATTTGTTGTCATTTCAGATTTAGGCCAGGTTGGACGGCCTTGGAGCAGCCTGGGATAGAGAAAGGTGTGGAATGAGATGAGCTTTAAGGTCCCTTCCAACCCAGTCTAGTCTGGGATTCTGGCATTAATTATTGCCATGTTAATTACTGCAGTTTCTCACCTCCTTCAGTAATTTGCAGCTTCCTGTTTGCCCAAAGAGGTGCATGAATATAGAGAACAGCTCAAAGCTAGCAGCAAGGAAAAACAGGCAGGTAAATCCTAAAAAGCTGCAAGCAGGGACGTTTTGAAGCTTAACCCCATCCTGTACATGGCAAGGCTTGGAAAATAAAACACAGTCTGAGCAGCTTGGGCTCGATGATCCCAGGAGTCCCTTCCAGCCCAGGATATTCTGTGATTCCAACAGGGAATTTAGTGAAAAATGACATAATAGAGACCCCACACAAGCTCAGAAAAGCGGTGACCCAACCTCACTGTGCAGTTGTTTCCTGAGGGCGTCACATCCCTGAGCTGTGCCCTCAGGAACGGGAGGGGAAGGGGAGCAGAGCACGGCACTCCCCGGATCCTGCAGGAGCACAGAAAAGCCCACGAGGTGCACAGGTCATGAAAATCAGCAGCAGGTGCTGAGCCTGCCTCGTTCAGGGCTGTTTGTGGATTCCCTCACCCTCAATCACCTTTGTTTGATTGAAACAAAGAAGGGAAGGGATGCAGGAAGGGGGTGCTGCCAGGAGTGTCTGTGGGGCTGCTGCTGTCCCTGGGATGTGATGGCTTTGTGGCCTTGAGTGAAGCAAAAATCCAGGCAAAGAATAACTCCAAAAGAAATTTCTCCTTTTTTTTTTTTTCTTTTTTATTTTTTCCTATTTTCCACGGTGCTGTCTGGGCTTTTGGCTGCAGAGCCAACATTGACAGCAGTCTCTGCTTTCTGAGGGGCTTCTCTTTTTTCTGGTGTCTTCTTATCACTCCTCTCTTCAGATACAGAATCATGGAGTGGTCTGGGTTGAAAAGGACTTTAAACTCATCGTGTTCCACGCTGTGCAGGGACACTTCCCACTGTCCCAGGGTGCTCCAAGCCCCGTCCAACCTGGCCTTGGACACTTCAGGGGCAGCCACAGCTTCTCTGGGCCTCCCCACCCTCACTGGGAAGGATTTTTATACATTTTAAACCTTTTTCCTTCGCTGCTCAGCAGCTCCAAGCCCGCCAGGAGCCCTGTGCTCCACACCTGTGCTGTGATGTTTATTTCCTCAGCCTCGCCCCAGGAATTATTCCAGGCAAGCACGTCAAACCACTCTGTGAAACAGAAATTAAAAGCTCCCCTCGGTGAGGAAGATTTTCTCATCCTCCCCACTGACAAAGGGAATCCTGCACAGAGCTGTGTTTTTCAGAGGAGATGCACATTTATATAATATTCATATTTTGCCCCAAGCAACAAGAGGCTTTCAGGAGAGTCAGATAGAGGTCTCCAGCTCCCGCCCACCCAACCCCTTTGATTCCAGCACAAAGGAACAGGAGCCTGCAGGATTTGGGGCTGGTTTAAATCCCACTGTGGAACAGGGAGATGAGGCACCTAATGAACCTCACTCAGCCCTGCTGGGGTAATCCCTGAAAATCAGCCGTCAGACAGAGCCTCTGATACACCTCAGGATGGCCTACAGTGGATTTGATCAGTCATTAATCAATTATAAATGGCTTGGGTCAGTTAGTGATCAGTTTAAATGGATTTGATTAGTTATTGGTCAGTTATAAACGGCTTTGGTCAGTTATTGTTCAGTTATAAATGGCTTTGGTCACTTATTAGCAGTTATAAATGGATTTGGTCAGTTACTATCAGTTATAAATGAATTTGATCTCTTATTCATAATTTATAAATGGCTTGGGTCAGTTGTTGATCAGTTATAAATGGCTTTAGTTAGTTATTATCAGTTATAAATGGTTTTGATTAGTTATTATCATGATGATGATTCCTGCACTGCAGGGTGTGACACAGCCTCAGCCACAGCCCTATCCCCTCCTCCAACACTGCTGCCCACAGCCTGTGCTTTGAGGAGGAAAATAATAACAAAATAATAGAAATCAGCATGGATATGTTCTTTGGGAAACACTTTCCTTTCACCAGCCACTCTAAAAAGGAAGAGGATAAGTGCAGCATTGAAGGGGCACCCCCACTCAGCAGCAACAACTCATTTTTTCTTTCCCCGCTGCCAAGAGGCAGAAAAAAAATCCAGATTTTAATACCTCTCTGTGATCTCAATCACCTGCAGGACCTAAGAAGAAACTCAGCGCAGAATGTGGTGCCAAAGCCTGAGAGCTTTATAGCCCTGGAGTGTGTTAATTCCAGGTCACAGCTCCCCAGATGCTGGGAATGCTCCAGCTTCAGACTTGGCACCTGGATTCCTGCAAAGGTCCAAACCCAAAACTCAGCTGCAACAAACACCAAATCCCTGGCTGACCCCTGGGGTTGGAACATCAAGGGACCAGCGTGTCCCCAAAATCCAGACATTGGCTCAAGCAGGTGCAGATCAAACAAACAAAACAAGTCAACAAAAAAAATCAAACACAGGAAAACAAAAAAGCACCACAAAAAAAGAAATCCCAAACTTCAGATGTTTTAATTGCCTTGAGTTTGAGGCTCCCCTGTCCCCAGGCTGCACCAAATGCATAATCAACATTCCCATGTCCCACTGCAGCGTTTTATTGGCACCAGCAGGTGCTTTTAAGGCAACACAGGACTGTTGTGACCCAAATCACACTGACCCAAATCACTCTAATTCCACCAAGTTCCCTTCACTCTTGGCTCTGGATTCAGAATCATCTCTCTTCAGGGTTTTTCTCCAGCCTGTCCCCATACCAGGGCTCTACAGAAATGCTCCCCTGCAAGGAGAGGACGGGGTGGGATGTGTGGGAAGGGGACACAGCGGGATGTGTCACCCACCTCTCTCAGTAACACCCCCCAGTGCTGAAATCAACACATCTTCCCTTTAATACCCAGCTGGGGACAAAAATTCACGAGTGCCTTACCCTGACAGGACGCCCAGCACCAAGTTGAGCATGAAGAAAGAGCCGATGATGATGAGAGGGATGAAGTAAAGCCAATTCCAGGTGTTTCCTGCAGCGTCATTTGTCTGGAAACAAAGGGAAAAGGGAGAGACAAGCACAAGAATTATTTCACCTCAGAAAGAAAACACCACACAGAACCTGCAGGGCAGAGGAGATTCCCGTTGGAATTCCGTGGGAGTGCCCCCCGCTGACGTCCTGCTGCGTTCAGCAGCTGAAATTCCAGCCAAAGAACTGATTTGTCCCAACATCCACACCATGATTGTTCCTCAGCCCTCGTGGGGAGATCCCTCTGCTCTCTCCGTCAGTGACCTGATGAGGGGATGGGGTTCCCAGGTGATGCCAGGCTGGGTGGGACGGGGATGTGCTGGAGGGAGCAGGCCCTGCAGGGGATCAGCCCAGGGTGGATCCACAGGGTCACAGCCACGGGCTGAGGGTCCTGTCCTTGGGTCACAGCTCCAGGCTGGGGCAGAGGGGCTGGAAAGGCCCTGGGTGCTGTAACAGCGGCTGGACAGGAGCCCAGGAGCGCCCAGGAAGGCAAGAGGCCAATGACACAAATGTCCCAGCCATGGTGCATCCAGCAGGACCACAGCAGTGACCACGCTGTGCTGGGGCACCTCAAAAATCTGTGGCCAGTTCTGGGCTCCTCAAGAAGGACCTTGAGGGGCTGGAGGGTGTCCAGGGAAGGGAACGGAGCTGGGAAAGGGGCTGGAGCCCCAGGAGAGGCTGAGGGAGCTGGGAAGGGTCTGGAGCCCCAGGAGAGGCTAAGGGAGCTGGGAAGGGTCTGGAGCTCCAGGAGAGGCTGAGGGAGCTGGGAAGGGTCTGGAGCNACATCCACACCATGATTGTTCCTCAGCCCTCGTGGGGAGATCCCTCTGCTCTCTCCGTCAGTGACCTGATGAGGGGATGGGGTTCCCAGGTGATGCCAGGCTGGGTGGGACGGGGATGTGCTGGAGGGAGCAGGCCCTGCAGGGGATCAGCCCAGGGTGGATCCACAGGGTCACAGCCACGGGCTGAGGGTCCTGTCCTTGGGTCACAGCNGTATCAAGGAAAATTCCTTCATGGAAATGCTGCCCAGCCCTGGCACAGCTGCCCGAGGCAGTGACGGAGCCACATCCCTGAAAGGATTTAAACGCTGTGTAGGGGACAGGGGTCAGTGCTGGGGGAACAATGACCTTAAAGGCCTTTTCCAACCTCAACAATTCCACAGCTGCAGGCTGACCCTGCTGCAGGAGCAGAACACATTTTCAGGTGTCCTAACCCTGTGCAGGCTCTCTCCTCCCTCCCCACCTCGGCTCCAACTGCCCCTGCTCAGCATCAGCCCCGCATTCCCATCTGAACTGAGCCACTCAGCAGGAACCACAGCCCTCCCCAATCCTGGGCTGCAGGAAAGCCCAGAATCTGCTCACACACAAACCAGGAGGCTGCAAGAAACCCAGGATCTCTGGAATGACAGAATTCCACTCTGCCTCTGCTCAGCACCTCGTGCTCCTGCCGGCCAAATCCACCCTGAGCAGGAGCAGTGGGAGATGAACGGCAGGGAAGGGTGGTGGAGTTCAGGACAAAGTTTCTGCATTTATCAGCCATGAGGGAGTTCTTTGGGGAGGTGCTGAGGAGGAAAATGCCACATGGCCATTGACAGAATCCCAGTGCTGAGGAAAATGCAAATTCCTCTCTTGTGCGGGAAGAATGCAGCAATCTGAGGATCTGCTGCTGGGTGGAAGGAAAGGGAGAAGGGGAGCAAAAAGGAAAGTAAAGACCTAAACACATTCTCCTCATCCTTATCCCTCCTCCTGCAGAGGGGAAAGGAAAACAGGAATCCTGAGCTCACCCCCTGCCCACAGAGAAGTGCTCAAACCTGGCAAAAACTGCATTAATTCTGATATTGGTGCTTTAACTTATTATCTGTGATGCTTTTCAGTCACTGTTCCTAATCAAACTCCCAAGAGTAATTTTGCTTGCGGGATTCACAGAAGGAAATGCTTTAAATGTGCTTTAGCTCAGCCCTGGACGTACTGGGTGCCACCTCAGAAGTCTCTGTAGAAGTGACCCAATGAACAAGCAAAACCTACATCCCAGCATTTCTGACAGAGGAGAACATTTATAGCATTGATACAAGTAAATTATTGCATTCTCCTTGTCCTTCTCCCTCCTCCTGCAGGGGGGAAAGGAAAACGGGAGCCCTGAGCTCACCTCCCTGCCCCCAGAAAATTGCTCTCAAACACCAAATGGCAAAAACTGTGTTAATGCTAACTGATATTGGTGCCTTTAACTTATTATTTGTGATGTGATGTGTTCCCAATCATATTTCCAAGAATAATTTTGCTTGCAGGACTCAGAAAAGGCAGCGCTTTAAATGTGTTTTATGTGTTTAAATGTGTTTTACCTCAGCTGTGCGTGCACTTGGTAGCGCCTCAAAGTGTCTGTGTAAGAAATCACCCAAAGAACAGCAAACCCCAAACTGTCAGAGAATTTCTCACAGGTGATAACTTTTACAGCAGTGACACAAGGAAATACCCCTGGGGTTTGTTAATGGGGTGCACGTCTATGATGTCTGTTATATCTATTATAGGGTTTGTTAATAGGGTGCACAAATCCTTCAGGAACAGCTCCGGATCAAAGAGGAGACAAACATCTCTCCAAAATGGAAACACCGTCAGGAATGTCTGTGTCAGTTGATCAGTGACTCAGAGGAGAGGAATGGGCACTCTCCAACCTCACCACAAACCCTCCTGCTCCAGGCAGAACCAGCACTTGAGGGACAAACGGATTGAGGAGAAACATGCTGGGAAAACGGGAACAGAAATGCAGGGAAAGCTCTGAGCTGCCCAATCAGGCTTTTGAAGGCCTTTGGAATACCTGACACCCCACCCCAATTCTGCATTCCCTGTTTTGTCTTTCTGTTCTTCTCTCTGTTTGCTTTCAGCTGTCTCCTTGTGCCGTTCTCCTGCCCTGCACCTCTGCAGATGGGCTTGAAGGGAATGAGGAAACTCATCCTGAGCGCTTCCTTCCCAGCACCGGGGAAAAAAGAGGCAGTGATGATGAGAGGGATGAAGTAAAGCCAATTCCAGGTGCTGTCTGGAAGCAGAGCAAAAGGAGCAGTGGGGAAGTGCCTGGGGCAGTTTTCAGAGCAATCCCAGGGTTTTATATTTAAGGGCTGCTCCTCAGCTCTCGTCACTCAAACACCTCTGGTGGCAGCAAGAGGATCCCAGGCAGGGAGGGCTCGATGGGTCCCTTCCAGCTCAGGATATTCCACGGTTCTGTGGGGCTGGGAATGCTGTCAGCCAGGCAAGGGGGGCTGAGAGCCCACGGGGAGGAGCTGGGGGAAGGAACAGATGGGAGAAGGGAAAACCACATAAACATGCAAAGGGAGTGCAGCGGGTTCACTGCTGCCAAATGATCGTTTATCATTTATTTCTCCATTTCAAGCCCAAACTTGGCGACAGATCCACAATTCCATGCCACCATCAAAGCCCTTAACGACGAAATGTGTTGAAATACAACCAATTAGCCAGCTTTCCCTGAGCATTTGCTGGATTACGTCCTGCTCAGGGCAGGGCAGGGCCCGGCTCTGTTTGCTCTGCCCCTCACGAGGATCCAGGACAAACTCCACCGGTGACAAACTCCAGGCAAAAGTGGTGACACGCTGCTCCTGAAAAAGCAGGGCCTTCATGGGTGTGCAGCACCTTTCCCTGTGCTCCCAAACAAGCTGGAACCCAAGCACAGAGTACAGCACCACCTCTGCCACAGGGAAAGGCTTTAATGACTCAAAACCTGTTTGCCGCCAGGAAAACCCAACTCCTACCCCAGGGAAAGCCCCCAGAGTCTCACGGGCGGCTCTGTCTGCCCTCAGCCCTTCATCCACAGAACCACCGAGCTCCAGGCTCACTCATTAAGCAGGAGGAGCCAAGAGATCAAATCAATTTTTATGTTCCAGCTACAACATTTCACTGCTGTCACGTCTGGCCGTCTGTCAGCGCCACTTGTGCCCACAGAGACGTAACAGGAGGGGCAAGAGAAACGGAATACTCAACACTGTGTGCCAGAATGACATCCACAAATTCAGGAGGAGCTCACAGGAGGCTCTCACACTGCTCCTGAGCCTCCTGGTTAAACACAGCCACGGGGCTCTTCACAAGCACCCCTGAGCAGTGCCCACACCTGACCCCAGGAGTTCCCCGGGCATGGAAAGATCCACGTCCCCTAAATGTGACAGCACAAGGCTCCCAGAGCTGCACAGAGGGCAACTGAGGCATATGAGGGGCACTTTCAGGGCCACAGTGATCTCCACCTCAGGCATCTAAAGCCCACACAAACTCTCCAGCCCCTGGAGTGCTCTCCCTAAAACATCTGAGCTCTGCTCAGCCCCCAGCTGCTCCCAGCCCTGACCTGGCACTTGTAGCAGGACGCACCCAGCACGCAAAAATCCCCAAATCCCCAATTCCTAATCCCCAAAAGCATCTCCTGAGCCCATTCCAGGTGACTGTGCTCCATCCTGGAGCTGCAGTCCCTGCTCACAGCTGGGTGCCACAGGACAACCGTTCTCTGCTCACTTGATGCCTTTTTGGCTGTCTAAAAACAGAGGCCAGACAGAGTTAAGGGAATGAAAAGCAGATAGATTTATTGAAGGCCTTCAGAGGCAGACAAAGCCCCCCAACGCCTACACCCAAAATGGACAATGGGTCACAGGTTTCACAATTTTATAAGTTTGGTCCATTTGCATATTGGGGGTTAATCTTGCAATTACAGCTCCAGCTAATGAAGTCATTTACCTTCAAGTTTGCTCCCTTCAAAATCACTTTTGTTTCCATCTCTGGGGC
The DNA here is from genome assembly GCA_013400315.1 of Bombycilla garrulus. NCBI lineage: Eukaryota > Metazoa > Chordata > Aves > Passeriformes > Bombycillidae > Bombycilla > Bombycilla garrulus. The sequence continues at coordinate 182,554 of VXBU01004982.1, forward strand.
CTGAGGCAGTGAGGTGTCCTCGATTGCCAGCCTGGAGAGGAATTGTTGTGTCTGACCAAAATGGGGAAGCAGCAGCTCACACTGTGTGTGGAGTTTGGAGTTATACACTAAAGAATTGCAGGATTACAAATACATGGAAAATGCAAAAGTTAAAATCCTAAAGGATCACTGTATTGGCTTTGAGCACCCAGGGGCTCTCTCCTCCCGCTGTGCACAGTTCTGGTGTCCCCAGGCAGTGACAGCACGGCCACCTCTCGAGGTGCAGGGATCTGGGGGGAGGCTGGCAGCTGTGACGGGCTCAGGAGCCAAAGGCTGCTGTCCTGCAGGGGATTAACGCCCTGAGCTGCACACGGGGCATTGTCCAGCACAGCGCACGATGCTTTCCCCCAGCAGGCCTTTTGTGCCAGGTCCAAGAGCAGAGCAAGGCCAGGATTAATCCTCACTTTGTGTCTCAGGCACACAGAGCTGTTCAGGCAGCGCTTCCCATGTTAACAAGGTGGCAGCTGTGTCTGGTTATTAATTCATTCCAAGATATGTTTTGAAACAATCGGCTTGAAAGCAGCCAACTGCTGCTTGCTCTGCTCTGAGAGCCCAGAAATGCCTTTGTACCGCCTCTCATCTCCTTTCCCGCAGCCCTGGCCACTGCCCACCTTCCCAGGGCATGCAGCGCTGCTCCAGGGGCACTTTTCTCATCCCTGGCAGTGCCCAAGGCCATTCTGGGCCATGGGGAGCCATCCCTGCCCACGGTGGAGGTGGAACGAGGTGATCTTTAAGGTCTCTTTCAGCCCAAGCCAATCTGGGATTCTCATGGTGGAGCTGCTTGTTGCTGCAGGACCAGCAGCAGCTCTGCCCCAGCCCCATCCCATCTCCAGGAAAAAAGCCTGGCCTGCTCCAGCAGCCTTCTCCCAGCCCATCCCCATCCCTCACTGCCTCCCCAGGGTCTCTGCCTGCTTTTGGCTCCTTGCTCCGATTCCCAGAGAGCCTCAGGGCTCACCAGAGCATCCCCAGATCCCACTGCTCACTCAATCCAAGGTGCGGGGATCTCCTTAACCCCAGGAGACCCCGCAATATGTAGGAAAGTCCAGGTTTCCGGCCCGTGCTGTTGAAGGAGTCTGGAGTCGTTTGTTCGTGTTCTCAAGGCAGTTTATTAAGTCCTTATCAAAGAGAGATTTCTCTGCTCTGCCAGGGTTGACACAGAACGCGTCCAGAGACACACTGTGCCCGCCCCGGGTGAGCTGTAATCTTTTATACTAAAAACTACGTATTAAATGTTTACAGTTAAGTACCAATCTATGCCCCTCACATTACCATGTCCAGATCTGTGTCAAACCAATCCAAAAGTGCCAGCATCACCAAGAAGATGGAGGTGATGAAGAAGAACACAAGATAACATGCCACGTGTAAAAATCCTCCATCTTGTGCCTCAGACCCCCCTGTACAGATCTCCAACCCCCCTGTACAGGGCCCTAAACCCCCCTGTACATACATTCAAATTACCTTCTTTTTACTTATAACTACTACTATTTTACTATCTAAGTTTTTGTGACCTGAAATTCCTCATACAAAGCTGACAACCTGTTCCATGGGTTAGAATCAGAGTTACAGGTATTTTTAGTATCATTCCAGGGTCTCTGACACTTCTGGCAAGGCTGGAAATCCTCCTGAGCAGGTTTTGGGTCAGCCAAAGGCATCATAGGAACCCCCTGGGTTCCAACACAAGGGATCTTGGAGCTCCTGCTCAAGGATCCAAAGATCCAAAGATCAGGATCTGCTTTGGGAGGGGAAGGAACTTCACATAAAATAACCTTTAAAGACAAATAATTAAGGGGCTGCCATGTAAATGTTTCCTGAGTTGGGGTCAATAACAGGATTTAATTGGACAGATACAGCCAAACACCACAGACCATTTACTTTTGCCGTGTTTTTAATCAAAATACAAAATACAGCACACCTAGATTTACTCATTGCATCTAATCAATGGCACAGCCTGACATTCAGGACAATTAAAGGGTAATATTCCCTTCGTTAAGTGTTTCTGCATTGAGAACTCAGCTGTCTTGGAGAGATGAACTCTCTTTACCCTCGTCTGATTTTTCACAACTCTCTTCCTCACCATTTCCGATAATTAGCAAAGCTATTTACGGGTGATTTATTTCTATCTGCTCCTATTCTTACATTTAAATGAACACAGAAATTACTAAGAATAAAATCAAAGATATTACAAGCATGTGCAAGAGCACATGGAGCCTGCCTTACGATGAAAACAGAAGGAGGAAAAAAGTCTTTTTTTTCAAAAAGGCTTTCATCCTTTAAACCTTCTGTAGCCTTTCTGACCGAGAAACACCACCGAGCCCTGCCCTGAGGAGGTCTCTGCTGCAATCCCCAGCCTCCCAGGAGGGGAAATGGGCTCAGGTGAAGGGTGAGCTGCTCCCCATTCCCCAGCAGAGCAGCCAGAGAAATCCCATTTCTCAAGCGCTGACCCCATGTGCTGCCCCACAGAGAACACCAGGATCTGCGGCCAGCCTTTCCTTTCTCTGCCCATCCCGGTTTAAACGCGATCCTGGCTCCAATCCGGCCCAGTTCCTCTGCTTTGTGACCCTCCCATGTTCCCCGTTTCAGGGAGCAGCCGGTGCTGGGCTCTGCGGGGCCTGGGCAGGTGGGGCCGTGCCCGCTGACCCTCCCGAGCCAAATTCAGCTGAATTTGGCACAGAACGGCCCCAGGGCTGCTCCGGGACCGGGCCACCACGGCAGGGACACGGCAGAGCCTGGGCTGCCCTGAGGGAGGGACAAAACTGCAACGGGCTCGGTGGAACCAGCGCTGGCTCTGAATGGTGCTGTGAGCACAGCCCGAGGGGAGGGGAGGGACTGGGCTGAGGGACAGGGCTTCCCTCGCTGGGGTCAGTGGGGTCAGGAGGGTCAGTGGGATCAGGTGGGGTCAGTGGGATCAGGTGGGGTCAGATTCTCCCCACTGGGGTCAGTGGGGTCAGGAGGGTCAGTGGGATCAGGTGGGGCCAGAGGGATCAGGTGGGGTCAGTGGGATCAGGTGGGTCAGTGGAGTCAGGAGGGTCAGTGGGATCAGGTGGGGCCAGAGGGATCAGGTGGGGTCAGTGGGATCAGGTGGGTCAGTGGAGTCAGGAGGGTCAGTGGGATCAGGTGGGGCCAGAGGGATCAGGTGGGGTCAGTGGGATCAGGTGGGTCAGTGGAGTCAGGAGGGTCAGTGGGATCAGGTGGGGCCAGAGGGATCAGGTGGGGTCAGTGGGATCAGNGCTTCCCCCACTGGGATCAGTGGGGTCAGGAGGGTCAGTGGGATCAGGTGGGTCAGTGGAGTCAGGAGGGTCAGTGGGATCAGGAGGGTCAGTGGGGTCAGGAGGGCCAGAGGGATCAGGTGGGGCCAGAGGGATCAGGATGGGTCAGTGGGATCAGGTGGGTTCAGATTCTCCCCACTGGGGTCAGTGGGATCAGGTGGGTCAGGGCTTCCCCCGCTGGGGTCAGTGGGATCAGGAGAGTCAGTGGAGTCAGGAGGGTCAGTGGAGTCAGGAGGATCAGTGGGGTCAGGAGGATCAGTGGGGTCAGGAGGGTCAGAGCAGGTTCAGAGAGCGAGAGAATTGAAATAGAGAAGCCCCCAGCAAGCTGCAGGGGACTGGGAGCCAAGCTCAACCACCGCTTCTTAGGATTTTACCTGCCTATGCCCTCTGTGAGGAAAACCCCTCAGCGGGAGGTTTCCATGGCTGGAAGTGGCATTTCAGGATTTCGGGAACCTCCAAACTTCGTGCAAGGTCCAGACAACAGTTTGAGGCTGGAGGCACAGCCCTAAGCTGCACCAGGGGAAGTTTAGGCTGGAAATTCGGAAAAAATTCTTCGCTGACAGAGGGATTGAGCACTGGAATGGAGTCACCGCCCCTGGAGGTGTTTAAAAAAAGACTGGATGTGGCACTCAGGGCCATGGTTTCGTTGACAGGGTGGGGTTAGGTCATAGATTGAGATCATCCCGGCCTAAGGGCTTTTCCAACCCAGCTGTGGGATTCTGTGATCTGATCTCCTGAAGCACATCCTGACTGTGCCTTTGTGAGGGGTTGGACATCAGGAAAGTCCCAGGACACAGGAAGGTTTCCTGGGAACCCTTTGGGATGAGGTCAGCTATTGGGGTTCCCTGATAGGGGAACCATGATATTTTTGGCCTGGGATTAAATGAGGCAGATAGGACTTCCAGGATTCAGTCTTCAGATTCGTTGTTTATTATTTCTTATCTACATTTCATTGAGCTCATCAACACACCACACTGGCACTCTAGGAAGAAAGGCACCAGAAGTCACCAGACCTCTGGTTTCAAGGTGTTTTATAGATATTTTACCCAATTAACTCCCAAAATGTACTTTATTTCTACTTTACCACCAATAACTAATTATTTGTCATCCACACAGCACTTGGAGTGGGGGCTTTTTTATCCAATCACTTTGTGCCACCAACACTGCAGAAAATGGGGAGATGAGGAAGAGGGAGAAGCTAAGTCAATTCCCCAAATCCTCCATCTTGTCTTCTATCCACCACCATGCTAAAAACCCAAAACTCTGAGTTTTTCACCCTGTGACAAATGACACTTCTATTTCACACACCCACAACCCAATTCATCCCAAAGTCTTGGAAGCCCCTCCATGGTGGAAGGTTAAAAGCAGAGCTCTGCTGAGGGTCAGAGCCCTGAGCATAGACAGGAATATTTCCTGTGCCCTGGTTCCAACAGTCAGCAGCTGCAGGAAAAGCCCTCAGAGTCCCCAGTGGCCTCTGCCCTCCCCTCCCAGCAAAGCCCTGACAAAGCCTGAACTCCAGGGAACAAAACTGCAAACCTGGCACGTTTATTCTCAAATCCGTGTTCCTCAGAAGATCCTCTCTCTTTGAGGTCTCTGAGCTATTCCACTCCTCCTTTTCACCCTCACGCACACCTAGATCACCTCCCCCTTTAGGATTCTCATTTTGTACCTTTTATTTCTCCTGACAGGACTCAGAAAGTGCCAAAGAAGAGTGAAGGGAGATAAAATTCCCTCAAATACACCAACCCAGAGCTGGGCTTTCCTCTGAAAGCATCCAAATGCATAAATGCAACCCAAATACGAGAAGACTCTGGGTAAAATCCTCAAAGCTGGCAGCATTTTAATTTTGCACAATATAAGTAGATGTAGGAACACGTTTTGACTGTAGTTGTTGCAAGCAATATTAATGTTAATTCAGCCAAGTTTAAATAGAAGCAAATCCTCCCCTTTGTTTCTCCCTTTCTCCAGAGCTGGGGAGGCTGAAAAAGCAAAACCACTGCTGCTTTATGCCTTGATCCAAAGGCTTATGGCACCAATATATCAATACATAAATATGCTAACAGGGTTTCTTGATAAAAAATTCATTCTTTCCCCAGCTAGCGTGAACTCACTCGGCTGCTTTATTCATGAGCCTGCCTGGCTCTGGGAAAGCTCTGCCACTGTCAAAAATAACAGGCTGGCCAAGGGACTCTGCCTCTTTTTGAATGTTTTTGTTTTGATTTCGTAGCCTTTCCTCCCTTTCTTTTATTTTTAAGCAGCTGTGGGCTTGAATTCTGGATGGAAGCTCAGTCCAGACCGTTCCTGGTGGGGACAGGTGAGGCACCTTCAGGGTGAGGAAGCTCAGGCCTCTGGCTGGGTTCTCAACAGGAAGTTTTGCCCCAGTGAACTCCTGCCCAGCCCCTCTGAGCCCCACAGGACACTCATCTGGAAGACAAGGAGGATTTCAGGCCAGGTTAGATGAGGCTTGGAGCACCCTGATCTGGGAGAAGCTGCCCCTGTCCTCAGCAGGGAGGCTGGAATGAGATGATCTTTAAGGTCCTTCCAAGCCAAAGCATTCTGTGATTCTCTGGAGATGCATTTGACACATTTTACCACAAATCTAAAAGCCACAGAGCTCATGAGACCAAGGAATTCCAACAGTTTCACCAAATGTGGCTCAAGCTGAGATGCTACAGGGGCAGCCAGAGAACTGCAGATGTTCTGATTCCCACCAGCAGTGCCTCAGTCACCCATCCTTGGGTTTCCTGAGCACACAAAAATGCATTTTGAGGGGAAGGAAGGAAGGAAGG
>VXBU01004983.1:0-43567 GCA_013400315.1 Bombycilla garrulus
TAAAAAAAAAAAAAAGTCCAATAAACCTGAAGTTCTTGACGACTGCTTTTGATCTGAATCTTTGGGCTTCAGACAAAAAATACCAACATAAAACCTATGCCATTTCATCTCACATTGGATGATGATGCCAAAAAACCTCCCCCTCTGTGCAGTCCGCTCTCCTTACACCACAAGTAAGGAAATCTGATGCAGCCAGTGCCTTTTTCTCTCACCTGCCTTTTCTCCTCTTGCAGGCCCTGAGAATGTCTGGAGTTTTGCCCCTAGGATTAGAGAAGGAGAGGAAGGATCCTCAGGACACTCAAGCTGGCAAGATGACAGAGAGAAGGAGCTCATGCAGGAGAACAGGGAAGATGAGACCAAGCACAGAAATGAGACAAAGCCTTTGGCCCCAGAGGATGATGAGCGGGATGAGCTGAGTGACCTGGAGCTGCCCCTGGAAAATAACAAAGACAAAAAATGGAGAGTTATTTTTATTATTTATTGAGCTTTCGAACCCCAGGTACAACAGCCTAATGCCATCGAAAGTAGTTTTCTTCCCCGAGGAAGCTAAACTACTCATTTCTTTCTCCCAAAGAGACCGAAGCCCGAGTGTCTGGTGTTCCATGGCGCTCCCCCGGCGCCGCCGGTATCCGCACAGGGATTTGGCCCTGGGGCAGCCGTGTGGCGATGCCGCCGCAGCCGAGCCCAGCCCTTTGTGCCGCTGTCCGAATGCATTTGGAAGGGCACGGACACAATTTCAGCGCCGTGTTTGTTTGCGGCTCATGTTTTTGTTACCGGGGCTGGCGGGAACCGAGCTCCCCGCAGAGCCGGCGCCCCTCCCTCAGCACCGCCCCGGGGCGGAGCGGGCGCACTTTGGCGCCAATTCAGGATCGCGGCTCCTCCGGTCCCCTCTCGGCCATGGCCGCCCCTGCCGAGCCCGAGCACTCGCCCGGCTTCAAGAAGCCGCCGGCTCTTCTGCGACTGAAGCGCAAACGTCCTGGGCTCAGGAGCGACCCCGCCGCGGAAGCCGCCGCTGCCCCGGCCCCGCGGGGCCCCTCTGCTGCCGCCCGCCGCCGCAACCCCTTCTCCAGCCTGGACAATGCTCCGCGGCGGGCGGCGGCCGCCCCTCAGCCCCCGGCAGCGGCCCCGGGCGGGGATCCATCGGCAGCGCCCTTCTGGCAGGTGGGACCGAGCCCCGGCAGCGGGGTCCTCAGCTCTCAACCCTCGGCACTTGCCCTGAGCTCTCAGGCATCGCCCCTTTTCGGCGCAGCCCGGGGCTCGCCCCCATCTCCTCCAAGGCCCTGCTGTTGCTCAGCGCTGGGTGCGGATCTTGTGCTCGCCCCTTTGTTTGCAGCCCGGGGTGCTGAGGATCGCTCGGGAAATGGCACCGCAAGGGCAGTTTTTAAAATTATCAGCCCGGTGAATCCTTTGTGCTGTGCCTTATGCTGCTCTTTCATTCAGTTTTTAGAGCCGGCCTGTGAAGAGAAGCCCCCCGGGGAGCCCGCTGAAGGATCTGACATCCTCGCCCTAAGCCAGGTATGAAACAGCACATACTGCCTGAAGGATTTCAGCTGTTCTCAGGGCACGCAGAAAGCTGAAACTGTTTCCTCTTGGTATGTGGTAGCCCATCTCTGCATAAAAGATCGTACTAAAATGTCAGTATTCAAGGAAACTGATGTTTCCTGTTCTGGTGACAGTATTTTAAACCCAGTCTTCTGCCTGACCTCACTGCTGTTGTAATTCCATGGACAGAGGTGTTTTCTTTCAGTTTTATTAACATTTTGACTATAATTTTACTGTTTCTTAGTTTTATATGCAGTTGAGATGAAGATATTCTTCACCAGATAGATCTCTTGCAGTCTGGTTTTCAGCTGCAGAAATGGAGCACTACATCAGGCACATAAGCAAGCAAGAATTCCCGAAAACCAGCCCTTGAAATTGCAACAGAGTTTCAATAGATATTCTCTAATGTTGTTCTAGGTACAAAAACTGAAGTTCAAACTAGATTAGAAGGATAGAAAAAAAGAGAACAAACTGTCTTGGAGGTGCCCAAGGCTTTTTTTGGCATTTGACCTTACAGTCACCAGGAGAGGGCTAAATGAAAACCATTTTGGCATGGAAGTTCTTGCCCTCATAAGCATCAGGCTCGGGGCTTTTTTGTTTTAATCATTTATCCTTTTATTTGTTCCTAATTTATACTGTTGGAAGCACTCATGAGTGCAAGCTCTCTCGTGTGTTTTTATAGACAATAGAATTAAGTATTTCTATTAGAAATAAATAAGTACTGTTAGTACTTAGTAGTATTTCTAACCAGTACTGAGTAAAATAATCAGAACAATAAACTGTGCCTTTGGTTCAGCCTGTGAACAGGTTTAATTTCCTGCGAGTTAACTGATGCTGTTTCTGTTTGCTCAGGACCTTCACTTACCTCTTGCTGTACCCAAAGCTCCCTCCTCGCCGAGACAGGAATTCCCTGCAGACTGGAGCATCAAAACACGGGTTCTCTTCATGTCCTCCCACCCCTTCACCTGGGCAGAGCATCTCAAAGCGCAGGAGGAAGCGCAGGGCTTTGCTCAGCACTGCAGAGCCACAGAAGCCACCTTGCCCCAGAGCGTGGAGGTGAGAGCTGGGCGGGAGGCTGGGGCTGCAGCTCTGCTCCTGGCAGCATTGTTGGGGCTGCAGCTCCGCTCCTGGCAGCATTGCTGGGGCTGCAGCTCCGCTCCTGGCAGCATTGCTGTGCCCCTCAAAGCCTGTGGGATCCGCAGGAGCCGCGGCTGTGCTCGGAGCTGCGCTGTGCATTCCAGCAGAGCCTCGTGTACTGGCTGCACCCCTCGCTGCCCTGGCTGCCGCTGTTCCCCCGCATCGGTGCCGACAGGAGGATGGCTGGGAAGGCCTCTCCTTGGGCACAGGACGAGGCCTTGCAGCAAGTGCTCATGAGTGACTGGTAAGTGCAGCCAAATTGCTGGTGGGCTGGGGAAGAACGAGACAAGGAGGTTTTAATTAATCACAGAGTCGTGGGATGGTTTGGGTTGGGAGGGACCTTAAGGATCATCTCATTTCAACCCCTGCCACGGCAGGGACACTTCCCACTGTCCCAGGGTGTCCCAGCCCCAGTGTCCAGCCTGGCCTTGGGCACTGCCAGGGATCCAGGGGCAGCCCCAGCTGCTCTGGGAATTCCATCCCAGTCCCTCCCCGCCCTCCCAGGGAACAATTCCTGCCCGAAATCCCATCCAGCCCTGTCCTCTGGCAATGGGAACCGTTCCCTGTGTCCTGTCCCTCCAGGCCTTGTCCCCAGTCCCTCTCCCGCTGGGAGTTGTTTTGAGTGCTCCTGGGGCAAATTCCACTGTTGATCATCAGTAACCACACTTGGGTGAGGCCTCAACTGTACAAATAATGATGGAATCATAAAACCATGAAATCACACAAGGTTTGGGTTGGGAGGGAACCTAAAGCCCATCCAGTGCCACCCCTGCCATGGCAGGCACACCTTCCACTGTCCCAGGCTGCTGCAAGCCACGATGTCCTGTCCAATATTCCATCCATCCCTTCCCTCTGGCACTGGGACGCCATTCCCCTTGTCCTGTCCCTCCGTCCCTTGTCCGCAATCCCTCTCCAACGCGTCAGCAGGGGAGAGCTCTGCCGTGCCAGCTCTGTTCATTCCCTGGCAGGTCTGTGAGCTTCACCTCCCTGTACAACCTGCTGCGGGCTCGGCTCTGTCCCTATTTCTACGTGTGCTCGGCGCAGTTCTCGGTGCTGTTCCGCGCCGCGGGGCTGGCGGGCAGCGCCGTCCCCAGCGCCGCCATCGCCCCCACCACGCGCGGCCTCCGCGAGGCCATGAGGAGCGAGGGTAAGGACAGCTGGGGCTGGCACATGGGGCGGGGCTGGCACAGAGATCCTCACTGCTCCCTTTCCTTCACTGCTCCCTTTCCTCCGCCCCAGGCATAGAGTTCTCCTTACCTTTGCTGGAGGAAAGTAGAAGCAGGAAACAGAAGAACTCCGAGGAGAGTTTGGAAACAGAAAGCACTGACAGCCTCGGAGGGGGCAGCAGTGTGGAGGATGTGGGGTAAGTGATGATGTTGCGCAGTGCTGGAATTCGAGGGCATCTCCAGGCTCCTGCACCAGAGTTGGTTTCATTTGGAAAACCTTCCTCAGAGGCACTGCCCTGCTAACACTGATCCTGTGTCTCCAGGGAACCAGCTCCTAGTGATGATGATGATGATGGAAGTTTCTCTTGGCTTGAGGAGATGGGAGTCCAAGACAAGGTGAAGAAACCAGACACTATTTCTATCCAACTGTATCCTTCCTTTGATCTTCCAGATGTGTGACAGTAGGAAACCCTGCAGCTGTTACAGTGCTGTGGTACACATTTAAGTTCTGTAGAAGTTTTTGAGAACTGTTTGCCAAATACGAATCCTCACGTTCCTGCATGTCATGAGATACTGCACTTTTTTTTTTTAGTTATTTTGCAATCCTATTTTTAGGATTTGAAGCCAGGATTAAGATGCTGCATCATATTTGAAGAACATATCTGGATGAGTGCAAGGCTGGGTGGGGTTTGGTCTTGGGGATTTTGGTCAGATGGGGGGTGTGGGGGGGTTCACTGCTCCAGCTTTTTGGCACATGGATGCCTCCCCTTGACTCGGCTCCCCAGGCGCAAGGAGAAGCACGAGGTGCAGGTGGATCACAGACCCGAGTCGCTGGTGCTGGTGAGAGGCAGCCACACCTTCACGCTGCTCAATTTCCTGATCAGCTGCCGCAGCCTGGTGGCCGCGGCGGGGCCGCAGGCGGGGCTGCCCCCGACGCTGCTGTCCCCGGTGGCTTTCCGGGGCGGGACCATGCAGACGCTCAAGGTGAGGGACACTGCTGCCTCTAGGAGGAGGAAGGAAAAGGTTTCCTCACCCCCGGGATCACACCCTGACTTGGTGGCGTTTCCCTCAGGCACCACAGCGGGTTTTTGGGGCTAAAGCCCGAGTCAGCATTTTGTCTGCAGGCACAGCCTGTTCCTAAATCCCTACAACACATCCCTGCACTGAACTGACATCCCAGTGTTCCCTTCCCACCTCCAGAGAGACAAGAGGCTGAGCAGAACTGCCCAGAGGGAAAATGGTCATTAGGATTCTCCCCAGATCTCGTGGGCTCTCAGACTATCTCAGCCCCTTGCAGGAGGAGCCCCTGAGCCACAGCTCGCCAGCTGTTCCTGCAAGGAGTGGTTGGGATTGGGAAGGACCTTCAGGATCATCCCAGTCCCAACCCCTGCCATGGCAGGGACACCTTCCACCATCCCAGGCTGCTCCAAGCCTCATCCAGCCTGGCCTTGGACACTTCCAGGGATCCATGGGCAGCCACAGCTGTGCCAGGGCTTCCCAACCTTACAGCCAAGAGTTCTTTATCTAACCCAAATTTCTTCCCAGTAAGAACAGGAAGAGGTACTTGTTCCACCAGATAAATTAATCCTGTTTGTCTGCACTTCCCAATCCCTACAGCATTCCTGCAGTCCCGGGGTTGTTCCAGGGCCAGTTAAACCCCATGAACTGCGCAGGGAGCTGTCAATATTGAGAAGTTTCCCGTGGGCCTGAAGCACTGCAGTGCCAGAGCTGTGCTGCGTGCAGCACTCACCGCGCTGTTCTCCCGCAGGCTCGCACTGTCAGCGGCCGTGCCCGGGCGCCGGGGGGCTTCGAGGACGTGTTCAGCCTGGAGGTGCTGGGGCCCGTCCTGCCGCACACCCTGCACGCCCTGACGCTGGTGCTGGCCCCGGCGCAGCGCGGCTCCTTCCGCGCCCTGCTCAGCCCCCACGAACCCAGCGCCGCCTTCAACAGCCGCCTCGCCCCGCCCCAGGTGAGTGAGGCCACACCCCGCGCCCTGCCCCGGAGCCGGGAGCGCCAACCGGGACCTTCCCTTCGCGGGGCTCGGCCCCTGAATTCCCGGCAGCACTGCAGCCCCGGGGGCTTGTGGGGCAACGGGAATCCCAGCGGGCTCCCGGTGATTGCCGGAGCCGTTTCCCACAGAACGCTCATTCCTTGTGCGTGTGCCCTCCACAGGAAGCTGTGCACCAGGAGCTCCCTGCCTGCGGGCTGCATCCCAGGACTTTGGAGCAGCTGAGCCAGTGTCCCACTCTGGGAAAATCGTCTCTGCGCTTGTTGGAAATGAAGGATTACGCCTACACCTGGAAGGCCTAGGAATGCTGCTGGGTGGAGCAGGGTGCTCCCTCCCGGGGCTGCAGGGAGGCAGGGACACCCTCCACACAACTGCTGCACATGAACATTCCGAGGGCTTTGAAGAAAAGGAGGGGAAAGGCCTTGGACATCTCCTTTTTTATTGTAGAAAGTGTTTTTAAAATAAAACGTGGTTTTATTGGTCTGGTGTGCCCGTGGCAGGTCGGTGTTCCCTACCACACACACTTTCTGTTCAAAGCATGGAATTTCTGCTCCTGCTTGGGGTGGGAACTCATAACCAGGTTGGAACTTGAACCCTCAGGGCAGGGGATAGGAACCAGATGAGGTTTAAGGTCCCTTCCAGCCCCAAACCTTCTGGAATCCTATGGATGGGTGGAATGCTTGGCCGAACCTCTGTCAGCTCCCAGCTCTGGGATGCAGGGGTGTTCCTTAAGGATATGTGACTCCAAGGAACACACAGATCCCCTCCTTTTTTAAGCCATGAAATCCAGACCTTTCCCAACAGTTATTTTTGAAATGAAGGCTTTAGTGAGACTGGATTTCTCTGCAGCTGGGAGAGAACTCAGGTCTTTACCTTATACATGGGAAACAGAAAAAGGAACCAAACAAGTACAGGGGTTGCACATTCCCAAATTTGATCGTGTCCAGCTGTGAATTCTGAGCTGCCATGGAGAGCATGGATTGGTGAGAACCCTCAGCACCTCCAAGGTTTGAGCTCTGCCAAGCCACTGAGTGTGGCTGGGAGCTGCTCCCAGCCCAGGGGTGGAGCTGGACACCTCCCAGCACTCCCAGAGTGCTTCTTCCCCCATTTCCCGGGGATTTCACACCTCCCAAGCAGTTCCTAGGATGAGCTCCACACATTTAATCAGAGACCAAAGGCGAGGTGCCAAAGGGAAAAAAAGTTTAATTCAAGACAACAACGTCCATGAAATGAAGATCAACTGAAGCATTTCCAGAGCACTTGGACAGACTCAGGGGGGCTTTTCTGTCTCCAAACCAACCCCAATTCTCTGCTGCACAAGCAAACACCAACTTTTGTCCCTGCAGAGCAAGGAGGCTCTGTGTTCTGTGACACTGATGGGACCCACAGGACTCCAGGTACCTGGAATTCCCCACCTCCATGGCCCCATGGCCACCAAAGGGTCCCTCACCTGAGGCCTGAGCAGCCTTGGCTGGATTTGTTCTTTGCCTAGATCCAGCTCAGGTTCACACCTCCCAAATTTTGTCTGTGACCTGAACAACCCAAGTGCAGAAATCCTGGCAGCCTGCTCCTAACTCAGATCTCTCAGGGAGGGTGCACTGCCCCTTCCAATCCCGTGTGCACACAGATCAAAGAATAATGCTTCTTAAATAATAAAATAAAAAGCTGGGAAAGCTTTCTACATCCTTTCTGCTGTCCAACCACCCAAACTCTGGCTCGGGCTCCTTGACAGCAGAGGATCCTTATGGAAATATTTCATCCCAAGGAGCTATTTTGTAAAAGTTCAAAGCAACCAAAAATAACCAGACCTGCTCCTGCCATCCCAACGGCTGTTGAGAATCCTCACAAAGCCACTTCTGTACGGTGTGTTTCTCGCAGAAGGCATTTTGGCGTATTTAAATTCCTGTTTCCTGGCTTGGCATCCATTGGAATTACTGTTTACTGACAGGGGTGAAGATTATGAACTTGTGCTGCTTTATTGAACAAGTTGGGTACAACAATTGAAGCGTCATTCTACCCCTCCCTCCCCCCAAATCCAGTTGTAGATCTGTTAAAGAGTTTAAAATTCACATGAACCACAAATCCATACAATCAGCATCAGGCAGTGGATTCACTGGTTAGGAAGAGCAGCCCCAGGGCCCCTCCTGGGGCCAGGCAGGAGGAGGCTGTGCCAGGGCGTGTCCGAATCTCCTGGGGCATCCCTCTGTCGTGGGGCAGGGTGGCACCAAGGGGCAGAGCCTGGGCACGGCCCCCAAGTGTCCCCAGCACCTCCCCGAGCCCAGAGAATTCTGCAGCCACTACAAAACTGTATCAAAGGGTCAACGTTCCAGCAGGAGAGGAACTGCAGGAGCTTCAGCCAAGGGTCTGGATTTCTGATGCCTCCAGAGTCTGTCGTCCAATTTAGTCGTTTAAGAAATAATTACATCACTAATGTAAACAATATAAACATACCAAAAACTAAGTATGATTTAAATACATTTGGATGGTACAAAAGAAAAAAAACCTGTGGGTGTCTGTACAGTTTTTACAAGGTGGGAATCGCCGACGTATTTACAACATGAGAGGGGCAAATACCATTTCTTGTGCAGAGTTAAATGCTCAGAACCAGTGTCCCAGTAAAGCCAAGCTCAGCGGTGTGAGGCACTCCTGAACATGGTGGTATTGACCATGCTTTCCTTTGGTACGAGTCCCATGGCCTGCAGCGCCGCCGTGGCCGCCGTGGCTTTCGCGTGCTTCTTGTTAAGGCTGGCAAAGGTGGGCCTGTACTCGTTGCCATTGACTCTCACCTGGCACAGGGGAACCTGGGGTTACTGAGGGGCTGGGGCTGCCTCAGGCACGCTCTGGGCACTTCCTCTTTGGGGACACACGCAGCAGAACCCGTGGCTGCCTGTCAGCTCAGCCATTTCATGGAATCCCAGCGTGGCTTGGGTTGGGAGGAACCCTAAAGCTCAGCCCAGCCCACCCCTGCCAGGGCAGGGACACCTCCCACTGTCCCAGGCTGCTCCAGCCCCAGTGTCCAGCCTGGCCTGGGGCACTGCCAGGGATCCTGGGGCAGCCCCAGCTGCTCTGGGAATTCCATCCCAGCCCTCCCCACCCTCCCAGGGAACAATTCCTGCCCCAAAATCCCATCAAACCCTGCTCTGAAGCCATTCCCTGTGTCCTGTCCCTCCAGGCCTTGCCCCCAGCCCCTCTCCAGCTCCCGTGTAACCCCTTTAGGTCCTGCAAAGGGCTCTGAGCTCCCCTTGGAGCTTCTCCTGTCCAGGTGAGCCCCCCCAGCTCTCCCAGCCTGGCTCCAGCCCTGGGACCAAGTCTCCCCAGCTCCCAGATTAAAGATCCAGGGACCCGGTTTGGCCTTTCCAGGAACAGGACTCGCACATTCCAGCACCAAGACGGCTCCGCCATCCTCAGCCAGCCCCGTGAGGTGTTTCTATCAAACAGAAACATGGATTTCATCCCTGGCACAGGGCAGCAGCACGGGGGCAGCCCAGACCCACCTTGAAGATGAAATGTTTGCGGTGATCAGGCCCACTGTCGTCCACCAGCACGAACTCGGGGGGCGTCCACCTCCTCTTGTTGCAGATCTCCATCAGCGCAGACACCGGGTGCTTCCCTGGCACACAGACACCCCAGGGTCAGCACCCAGGCAGCCACTGGGAATTGCTTCATTCTAGACAAGAAACTCACCTGAAAGATCCTTCATCACCACATAATGGCCGGACCTCTTCTGGGCCTTCTCTCCCACAGCAACGAGCCCTGCAAACAACACAGGCACGCTGACATTTCCCATCCCAGAGTCCTGGGTCAAACAGGGATCACAGGGGACCTGCACACTGCATCCAGCTCTCAGGCCTCCCTTTCCCCTCCATTCCACTCATCACATTCTTCCCACAGGCTCCAGGAACACTCTGAACCAGCCAGGAGGAGAAAACTCTGAGAGTAGTCCACAAGCCAGAGAACACCTGGTATAACATGGACACCTGATTCTCCATGGACACCTGGCATCTCCACGGACACCTGGTATAACATGGACACCTGGCATTCCACGGACACCTGGCATTCCACGGACACCTGGTATAACATGGACACCTGGCATTCCACGGACACCTGGCATTCCATGGACACCTGGCATTCCATGCCCTCTTTGGAGAACCAAGGCAGACAGTGAAGAACATTCTCCTGCTGTTCTGTGCAGCCCAGAGCCACCCCCTGTCTCCGGTTTGCCTCCAACACAAGGAGCACAGGAACCATTCCCATGGCCCAGGAATGTCCCTGTGTCCCCTCCTGCCAGGAATGACACCAGGGACCTGAATCCCTCTGAATTTTCCAGTGCTCCAACAGCCTCAGCTGGGATCTCCATCCCACCTGGAAACAAAGCAGCAGAGCGTGGAACTGCCCCACAGGGATGCAGGGAGCACAGGCTCTCCTGGAGCCACTGGCAAACACCAAAGCTCAACACTGTTCTCCTGAAAATCTTACAAGACCAAGAAACAAACTGAAGATTTGTCAGAAATGTCTGAAATTCCAGTGACAATTCATGAGGAGAAACTCACGTTTCTCCCCATGATTTTACCACTCTGAAACTTCAACCTTTTGATATTCCTTTGTTTCTTACCTCAAGTTTTCCTGTTGTGGCTTTGGTGAATAAAGACAGGGAGATACTGCAATTGCTTCCAGTGTCTTCCTGTTCCTTCAGCTTTTTTTGGGTGGCATTTCTTTTGTTTTACAGGGAAATCCTTCTTTCCTTATCAGATATTCATCCCAATATCCTGAAACCCCTAAGCAGGGACTTTCCAAGGGGCATGAAGCCATCAGAGACAATCCCTGAAGGGAAGGCTGAGGGTTTTCCCCTCTTAACCTCTTAAAATTCGTAAGAATTTTAAACCCAAAGCTGACAAGGGATTCTCATCCTCCTCATTAAAGTCTCTCACTGTTGCTGAGTCACCAACACTCCACTCCAAGTCCACCTCGTGTCTCTGGGACCTCCACTGGGAATTTCAAAGAAGCTGGAGCCTCCCGAGTTACTCAGGAATTATATTTTATTGGGGGGCTATGTTGAAAAATGTCTAATAAATTCCTTTCAGAACAATCCTGGGTGGTGGGTTAATGACAGCTTTCCTGCCTAACAGTGTGGACTTCAGAACTCCACACAGAAGTCAAAAAAAAGTATGTTTTACTCATTCAATCACCCAAGAAAAACAGATGTCTGAAAAACTACTTGTCCTCAATACATAATCCCTAAATATATTATCCCTTGTGCTAAATATATATATTATATGTATAATATTTAAGCGTGTTTTCTGTTTCCAGGACTCCTCCTGCCCCTTGTCTCCCTGTACCACAGACCTGGGTGGCCCAAGAGCAGAGGGAATTCCACATCCAGGCACAACTTTTGTGAGAAGGATCAAGTAAGGTTGCCCATGAGCACAAATATTTCACAACCAGGAAATGCAAAGCCAAGTCCAGCTGTCTGAAGGCTCTCCCTGCTTTCAGATGACTCTCACAGGCCAGGAGGAGTCCTTGGCAATCACTGCCACCAGCCACCTGTCGGGTTTCATTTCTTTCTTTACACAGAAAGGTTGTGAACAAAAACATGTGAGGAGTTTGGCCATTCCAAGCTCAATTCCGAGCAGTGACAAAGCCAACACAAGCCCTGAAATCCCAGAATGGTTTGGGTGGGAAGGGATCTTAAATCCCACCCAGTGCCACTCCTGCCATGGCAGGGACACCTCCCACTGCCCCAGGCTGCTCCCAGCCCCATCCAATGGCCTTGAAATGAAAATTCTACTTCCATCCTTTGCTTTGAGATGGGATTGAAGGTTCCTGGTGCAGAAGAAATCCTTAGAACAGGAATCTGTCCCACAGTCAGTGTGGAGTTGTTGTTTTGTTCCATGCACAGCCGAACAATTAAATTAGAACTCCTGACTGCTGAGTTTTGCATCTTGGATTTCAAGCAGTCAGAACGTGGAGAGGTGTTTCAGATGGAAAATCTCCAACAGCACTCAGCACACAAAGCCCAAGTGAGTGGCCATGGACAGGAAACCATGGAAAACAGGAGAGGTTTCCATGTAAAGTGGAGGCTCGAGCTGCCTCTGGGACCAGCCCTGAGGATGAGCAGAGATGCCTTCAGCAGGATCACACTGGAGATGAACAGCAGGGAAATCAGGGACAAAAAAAAAAGGCCCAGAATCCACAGGGAAACTCCAAAGGCCTGAGTGTGAGTCACTCACAAAGCTCAGGTTTGGGGCTCTCAGCTCTGCCCTCACCCCACTATTCCATCTTCTATCCCTGTTCCTGCTCCAGCCACTTTCTCCAGAACAACCACTGCAGCTTTTCCTCAAGGACAAAGCTCTGGATTGATCCAAACCTGAGGCAAAAGCCCAGAATCTGCTCATGTGCCAGTGAAGCAACCCAGAAAACACCTCCTGCTTCCAAGGACCTCTGCCATCTCCAGGCAGCCTGAGGGGTGAGAAGCCACAAGGCATTTCTGGGGCAGGACTCACCTTTTCGATCTGTCTTAAAATCCACCATGATGGGCTCAACGCTGCCTTCCTTGTTCTTCCCAAGCCCTTCTCCTTCTCTCCAGCCCATTTTCCTCATCAGCTGAGCTCCCATTCCTCCAGTTACAGGGGCTGCTCTTAAGAACTGATCCTATCCAGAAAAAGAGAAGTAAAACAAGGCCTAATGTTAGTGCTGGGATTTTACATAAGAAGTGGGAACTTCCAAAAAATGTTTCTAACAACTTTTCACAGACTCAATTAAAAAAAAAAAAAAAAAAAAAAATCCACCTGAGCTCTGTGGATTTTTAGCCCAAACCAGTGCGTGGAACCCGGAATTCACGCGGACACACGAGACACAAATCAATGTTTGGCAAAAAAGAACAACTTAGGGAAAGTCTAAAGGTGATCCCAAAGTGGCAGTGACCCTTTGCAGACAGATGTGTTTAATCAAGCAACAACCATCCTGTTCTAAACACTCTGCTCTGATCCCAGAGATCTCCTCAGCTCCTCAGGGAAGTGGGAACTGATCCCGGCACGGCTGCGCCAGGGGCACCTCCTCGTCCAACAGAACACAAGCACATTTAGTCATGACATTCACAGGCTGTTTAGGCGTATTTAAATCTAAAAAAAAAACTCTCCCCACCTGATTCATTACACAGCAGTTGCACATTCAAGTTCTACTCTGAAATTCCACATGGAACAAACAGGTTTTGCTTTCCCCTCTCTTTATTTTAACGGAAAAAGGCGCTTGGCCCCCCAGTTTAGCAGCAGCAGTCGTCACATTCTTTCAAATGAGCATTAACAAAAGTTGTTAAACGGTGAAAGCTTATCAACAGAAAGTTTAAACATCTGCTTTGATGTAAAGAACTGTAAAAACTCCTTAAATGTTACGTACCTAGGCCTCGCTGGCCGCAGTGTTGTGAATAGTAGGGCTGGCACTGACCGTGGCAAGAAGGCGGCTACAAGGATTTGACCCTGAAACAAGTTTCCATATAGAGGGGTGAAAGTTCACAGGTTATTCTGTGAACTATCATCTCTCGTGCCCCCCCGCTGACCCCAGAAGCAAGTCAAGCATTTCCATCACAGCAGAACCTTGCTTGCCTCCCCGGACACGAGGCTGGAGCCCGGCACGGAGCGGCCGTCGGACGCTGCGCGAGCAGGGGCAGCCCCGGAGCAGGGGCAGCCCCACAGAGCTGGGCAGGGCTCGCTCGCTGCCCAGCCACATCCACATCCACACAACACTCCTTTGGGCTTCCTCTGGAGCTGGGCTTGCAAGAGCAGGAGTTTCCCAGAGTTCACAGAATCATGGAACGTCCTGAGCTGTCACGGAATCACGGAACGTCCCATCAGCACCACGGGCTCCGAGTGCCGGCCCTGTTGGGACAATCCCAGCCTGGGCGTCCCTGGGAGCTCCTGGAGCTCAGCACAGGCCTGGGGCTGTCACCCCTGCATTCCCAGGGCTCCCAGTGCCCGGTTTCCACCGGCAAGGAACAAAGGCACAGGCGCTCCTTTGGCAGACAAAGTGTTCGCAGGGATTTCCCACACACGACGGTGGCCAGCCCCACGCTGGAGGCTGCCAGGAGGTGTGACAGGAAAGCCTGGCTGGAGGCCGTGCCAGGAATGCTCCCAATCTCTGCCTAGCCCAGGAAATCCCTGTCTGGATCCACACGGATCCACCAGGCTGGAGGAGCAGAGCTGGGGCTGGTGCAGAGCCAGCCCCTCAGGCACAACATCCTCACCCCTCCGCAGCTCTTCCCTCGCTTCCCACGCCCTCCTCCCCTCGTTTCCAGGAACATCCCCTGAGAGAAGCACCCCCAGGACACGGAGCCAGGCCCTGGAGCTGGGCTGGCTCCTGCTGGGAGGGCAGGATTTGGGCTCCTTGGCTGTTCCAGCACCACGGGGTGTGTTCAGTTCACAAAGGACACAGCGCAAGCTCCTGCTGAGGTCACTGCGGGCTCACTCGGCTTTCCCAAACACCCGGATATGAACTGGCTCAGGGCTGGAGCAAGGACACAACAGAACCAAAATATCGTGGTCCTGGTCAAAAACACAAGCCCTGAGACCCTACAGAGGAATTAGCAGAGCCTGAACAAACTCCAGAAACTGGAAATAGGAAGTTCTGAGTTCCAAAGGGCAGTTTGTTAAAGCACCCATTGCACGGGTGAATTCAGGATCCTGGCGGGAAAGTGCAGCAGGAATTTTGTGCTGACTCCTCAATGTGACCAAGAGAACGAACAAATTACAAATTTACTATTAATAATAATAATAATAATAATAATTATTTAATTCTAGAATACCAAATACTTGTGCATCCCACTAAAAGGCGAGAGGAAGGAATTCTTGTTCCAGTGGGAAAGGAGCCAGGAGAAGTCCACCTGGACTCGGGTCACTGAGGAAGCAAAGCTCTGCAGCAAGGAAAAGGTTCTTGCATTTTGATTCTGGTGTAGTTTTTTTTTCTTTTAATAATAAAGTGAATGTAAATCTCTAATGCCACCTGTACATTGTATTTTTTTTTTTTTTTGTAGTTTAGTAACAGACAGCTTCCCTCAGCCCATGATTTAATGAGTGGGGGTAAAACTGGTGCTGGGTTTGGAACTCACTGAAAGCCACAGAAGTAACAGAAATGTTCACAAAAGCAGGAAAGCAAGAGCCACAATTCTTCTCATTTTTACAAACTATCCAAGGGTGAGTCTCCCAAAAACTCCTGAGCAGCTCTGGACCTCTGCAGATACAAATTAAAGGGGGTGGAATACAAGAACCCCCAGGTTTCTGAGCATTTGGTTACTGCTGTCAGAATTAACTCATGATTTACAAAATCATTTCCCTTTCACTCACTGATCTTTACTTGAGGGAGCCTGCAGGACAATTTGATACCTTTTTCTTTATATTTTGAGCTCTAAATGCCATGAAATTGCACTTCCATTCTGCCAGCACATGGAGACAGTAAAGAGCCACATTCTTGTGTCAGCACTTGCTTTAAAGAGAAGGTAAAAGCTGATTCCTTCAGAGGGGTTAGAGCATTCTAATTAACTTTCTTGCTGATTCTTCAGGCTGACTCTTTGCAGCAACAATTCAGGAAGCAAAGACAACAAAGCCTTGAAGGCAGGGGTGTGGCAGTTCAGGGACAGCACAGGGCTGGAATTAAGGCTGAACTCCAAGGAAGTTCAAGTTCCAGGAACACGCATCGCTTTGGAAAAACTTGCGCCAGGCAGCAGAAACTCCCATTAAATCCCAGCACCTCCTGAGTGGGAAGGGACCCACAGGGACCATCCAAGTCCAGCTCCTGACCCTGCACGGCCCAACAATCCCAGCCTGGGCATCCCTGGGAGCTCTGTTCAAACACTCCTGGAGCTCTGAGCAAGACCTGCTCCCTGTGGCACCTTGCAGGGATCCTGAGGAAGGGAATTTGGGCTGGGTGCTGAACTGGAAGATGCTCTGGCCCTTCCAGCAGCAGCCCCAATCCTTCCCACAGCCAGGAGCAGGAATCCCTTGCTGAAGAACCCCAGCAGATGCCTCACAAGCCCTGAGCTCCCAAGCACCCGCAGGTGCTGCTCTCACAGCTTCTGCATAAGAGCAGGAAAAAAGGAATGGCTGGAAAAAACTGTAGGCCAGTCCTACAGAACTCACCTACTATGGAACCATGGAATCCAGACGGGTTTGGGTCAGGAGGGACCTTAAGGATCATCCCAGTGCCACCCCTGGCACAGCAGGGACATCTCCCCCTGTCCCAGGCTGCTCCAGCCTGGCCTTGGACACTGCCAGGGTCGCTTTGGGCACCCTGTGCCAGGGTCTGGCCACCCTCTCAGGTAGGAATTCCTTCCCAAGATCCAGGATCCAGTGAGCACAGAGCTTTGCCAGGTGACCCTGGCTCCCAAGGAAAGCTCCTTGTTCCCAGCAGGAGCACCAGGGCTGCCTGAGGGAAGCTCAGCAGGGGCAGCCACAAGGCCCAGCTTTACTTCCACCCTGAGAGGAGTTCTGCTCTGCTGGGCCTGCAAGAACGGAAGGGAGGCTTGCACTTTCCAGAACTTTCTGCACCTCAGGGATCAGCACAACTGAGTGACCCAGCAGCTCCCCAGGGCCACCCCTGAGCACAACCCTGGGTTTGGGGAGCAAGTTCAGGCTCCAGAATTGAGCTGATAAATCCAGAACCAAGTGGTGAGTCTGGGAAAGGGGGAGTAAACACGACCTCAACAGAATTTGCTTGGAAAAAAACCAAAACATATTTGACCACTTGCTCTGACATTTCTTCAGCAGCACAGTGTGTTTGGAAAGAAAAAGGGAATAAAAATAGAAGCAACCGTGAGAAAAGATGAGTCACATTTGTGAACTGATTACACTGATGGTGACAAACTGAAACAGAAGCCACTTTTTCAAAGGGAAAGGTGAGATTCTTCACAAATTTTTATATCTAACACCACATCACTCTTTTATGAACCCTGCTCAGGCCCCTGCACATAAACACCATTAATTAGTCCAGGAATTAAAAACATAAACCTTATTCCTACTTAGTATCCCCACTCCAGTGAACCTGCAGTACCTAATTCCCAAGCTGAGATTCCAGGCAGAGTCTGGTTTGAGTGCATATTACCTCTCCAGTCATCGGGAAAGGACGGAAGGTGAAATCCACGAAATGCAAAGTGAAGACAGAGCTCAGCAAACAAATTCCCCAAGTCCCTTCCTGCCCTCCTGAGCCACTCTCCTGTCCCACCTCCCTGGTGCTGTGGTGACCTCTGTCACACTCAGTGCCTGTGCTTGCTCCAATTCCTTCTTTCCTGAGACCCAAGTGAAGTGGCTGCCACGGGCTCAGACTGTGCTGGATGGTCACAGCTCCTCCCATGGCAAATTCCCCAGGGAAATTTGCCTTCAGCAAACAACCTCAGCCAGAAATGTGCATTGATTCACAGACACAACATCCCTCAAGAAACTCCACAGCCCTGCTTGCAGATAAAATCACAGAAACACAGAACATCCTGAGTTGGAAGTGACCCGGAAGGATCAAAGTCCAACTCCTGGCCTGAGTGAGAAATACCAATTTTTTTTAGTGTTAAAATGCAATTTTTAGGCTAAAAAGGGAGCACAAGCCTGACTCTTCAGTGCTACACTCAGTAACTGATGACTGTCACACAATTTCAGGTGTCCAAACAACACACAACCAGTACTTTGCATTTCATGGGTGGTTTGCATTCCTGTCCCTGAGAAAGATAACATGGATTCAGAACCACATCCCTACTCCTTCCTGTGAAATCCTCCTGCAGCCACAGGAGAAGTCCACAAGAAGCTGTGTGAGGCTTTTCCAGGCCCCAGCACTCCTGAAGGCCCAGGGCACTCCCACAGACAGGGAACCTGGCAGAGCAGGAGAGCAGCTGAGCAATATCAGAGCAGGGAGAGGACTTTGTCCTTGCCCCCCTCACCCCCCAACTCCTCCTGTTCCCAGCAGGAGCTTCCTCTGTGCCCAGCCCCAGAGCCTGCACTGCAACCACAGCACATTCCCAGCTCTGGGCAGGGCAGGAGAGCTGCTGCTGACGCCCAGATCCAACAAAATGCTCCAACACTCCTCTGTTCCTCACAGCAGTCGTGTCCACAGGCACAGCCCACACTCCTCTCTCCCATTTTCTCCCCATGAAGCATTTTGTTGGGTTCGTGCTTGGTTTTTTGGGCGTTATTTTGGTTTGTTGAGTTGGGTTGCTTTAAAGCAGATCCCAGGAAAACACACCTGGCCCTTTGCACTTCACCCCTGTGAGCAGCCCCTCCTGCCACTGCCATCACAGGAGGCCCCAGGGAGGAGGTTTGGGAAAGAGCTGCTCCCTTTCCAGGGCCCTGGGAACTCATTCCAGTGCTGCAGACAGGGAGAGCCCTCCCCTCACAGCCCTGATCTCCTTCCCAAGCCTCCCAGTGGAAAAGCTCCTCCCTCACCAACACATCCCTGTGCTTTACAGATCCCTCTGACAGGAACAAGGACTGTCCTCATCAAAGGCAGCATTTTGCCACAATCTCAGTTGTTCACAACTGTTAAAATCAGACTTCATCATGCACATTCTGCATTAACACTGACAAGATCCCAGAAGATTCCCATCTGGCCAGTGACTCAGATCTGTGTTCCCATTGCTCTCTGCACTGCTTAGCTATATGAAGTGGAAAGACAAGTTAGTGAATCCTAGCAAAATTTTTTTTCCATTTTGAGGATACTATAATTCCAGACTTTTGCATTCAGCTGACACCAACTTTTATGGAAAATTCCACCTAAGCCTCAAATCTGACCTCCCAGCTTGGCGGGTGTCCTCGGAGAGTGTCCAAGCTGATACAGACTCAACTGCAGCACCTGCCAGACTGACCAGCTTAACTCCTTATTCCTTGTGCCTGGAAGGTGGATGTTGCTTGAATTGCTCAGTTCTCCTTCCTGACAGACACCAGATCAGTGTTCATTGGCAAAGATGCAGCCTGAGTAACTAAAAGTATAAAACACACGGATGGAGGACGCACCACATCCCAAAATCAGCCAGTGAGAACCCACAGCAAGAGGGAACCACTGCACTGTATCTCAACAACATCAGAGTAACTTATCAACTGCAACTCCTGCTGTAATCCTCCACATCTCTGGCTCCCAGAAAACCCTGGTGATCCAGAGAGAGGCAAAGGAGCAACCAGAGAGAACCAAGGCAAACACAAGGGCAGTTTGGGACTCGGTTCGCTGAAGCCGATGCCAAAACCCGCTGATTTCAACAGCAGCAGCAGGATCAACCCCTGCCTGAGTGTCCCAGTGCCAGGGAGGCAGTGAGGGATCTGCCACTGCCAGCACCAGCAGTGTCCTGTCAGTGGCAGGCTGCGTCCCGCCGCTCACAGCCTCGGTGACACCGAGGGACAGGGACCGAGCCCAGCCTGCTGCACTGGGCACACGCTCTGCCACGGGGAAAGGCACTTGTGGTGCACTTTGCAACGATCCTTGAGTGCTGTGGAGTGTGGTGCTGCTGAGACAGCAGCGTCTGTGTCACTTCTACCTTTCGAATCCACGCCTGGGGCCCGCTGTTGGTGAGCTCGTCCGAGGACAGGATCTGCGCGCCGGTGCTGCCCGTGAACTGCCCCGGGATGGAGTTGGACTGAGCCCAGGCGTCGATCTGCAACAGCAAAACCCACTGTGAGACCCACAGAAACACCTCCACCTTCTCCTCTGTGCTGCAATCCCACAGGCAGAGAGCTCTCAGAACACTGGGCCTGCAGGCCAAAGCTTAGAATTGAACACAGGGTTTGATCTGAGACATTGGAAAAAGTTTCCAAACCTAGAAGCGAGAACGTGGATTTGTAGTTCAAGTACAGATATGTTAAGCTAGGCAGAGGAAAGTTTAGAGTTTAAGATACAGAAAATACAGAAGTAGCTATAAAAGTTATAAGCTGTAGCACAGCAGGCCAGTGCGTCAGAATATGCTAGGATGAAAAACCCTCATTACAGCAAAATGTGTAAGACAAATTAATAAGTGACTGGATTGAAAACATAAATATTCGTGCTTGTTTTATTGGTTAATAAATCCTGAAAAGGATTTAAGTAAAATCTTAAAAGGATTTAAGATTTAGTTTTTTAACTAGAGGTCTTGTGACCTCTGACCATGCAATGAAGACTGTGAACTCCACCTTCCTGAAACTGTAAGAAGATAAGAAATAATAAATCACACCATCTAAAGCAACTCATAAGTCTCATCTCTCATTCATAAAATTCCTGACATCTTGGCAGTTCTCTGCTGTCTCTCAGTAAATTTTCACATCATGTTGTTGATATTTGGTGAGTTCACTGACACTCAGATGAAAGCTCCCAAAATCTGAGCATCTGAATGGTCACCCTGAAACCTGAGCTCCAACTCCAGCAAGTTCAGGGTCTCCTCATCTACAAAACTGCTGAACCCACTGTTTTTGGAAAGAATTACCTACATCTGTGCTGCTGAACTACAATAAAATTTAAAGAAAAATAAATGTGAAACTATGTTTCAGAGTGACTTGAATGAAAACATGGAACACAAAAAAGGAGCTCATCAAAACTCAGTGTTAGAAGTGCAAAATCAAGGTAGAACTTTGGAACACTGGTCCACAACCGTGTTTCCAAACTTAAAAAGCAGAGAAAAAAAATCATGCCACAAAAAGGAAACACTGATTTTCCTCAAGCTCCCCAAAATGCTGCTGAAAGGCCCAGCTCACCTGCTCCTGTGCCCGGTTCAACATGCACATGGCCTCCAGGTCAAAGGAGTTCTCATTGAGCCTTTTCTGGGCCACGGCTCTGTCGTTCATGGCTGTGGTTATGTCCACACACTAGGAGGAAAAAGAGCATTTGTGAAAACACAGCAGAGCACAACAAAGTCCACCTGAGCTGGAAAAAGCTGCTGGAGAATCAATGCTGCCAGGTGGGGTTACACAGCGAAGAGTTGGTTTGACAAAAAAACAGGCAAGGTGATGGAAATCCTGGGACTACTTCAATCCACACAAGATGGGCTTTCCTGGACAAAGACAAATCTGAATTTAAACTGTATCACCCCGGTAATTTAAAATCACCTGTACACACAAATATCCAATTACTTATTTTCTAAGAAGTATTTGTCACAAAAAATTCCGATGTGTAATAAACAGAGAAGCATTTTACTGTTAAATGAGATCCTCTTATCAAACAGAATTAAATGCAATTCAACTAAAAATTCATGCAGAGTTGTTCACATGAGCAACTCTGCTATTAAGTCACACTGAAGCTTGTCTGTAGAAAATAATTCCAGCACGAATCAGATGCATTCCAGAATCTTGAATTTAGTGTTTCAAATTTTCATCTTCAGCCTAAACCAGAAGGGAATGAAGACAGGGAAGGGGCTGGAGCCCCAGGAGCGGCTGAGGGAGCTGGGAAGGGGCTGGAGAATCCCTGAGGAGCTGGGAAGGGGCTGGAGAAGCCCTGAGGAGCTGGGAAGGCTCAGCCTGGAGCAAAGGAGGCTCAGGGGCCCTGGTGGCTCTGCACAAGTCCCTGCCAGGAGGGGACAGCCGGGGGGGTCGGGCTGTGCTCCAGGAACAGGGACAGGAGCAGAGGGAACGGCCTCAGGCTGGGCCAGGGCAGCTCAGGGTGGCACCAGGAGCAATTTCCCCATGGAAAGGGAGCTCAGGGATTGGGAAAAGCTGCCCAGGGAGGTTTGCAGTGCCCATCCCTGCAGGTGGCACCTGGAGGTGGCACTCAGAGCTCTGGCTGGGGACAAGGTGGGACTGCCTGGGCTGGGAGGGCTTTTCCAGCCTCGGGGATTTTGTAAAACCAGGCTGTGAACTCACAGAATGCAGTGCCTTGGAAAGAATTATCTACATCTGTGCTGCTGAACTGCAGTAAAATATTAAAAAAAATAAACTTGAAAGGATGTTGCTGAGTGATTTTGTGAAAACCTGGAATCCAGGAAGGAGCTCACTGCAAACCTCCCCTCTGGGCAAAGTCACAGGGAGAGGAACCCACAACATCTGGGGCTGTAAAAATTTAACAAATTCTGGCTGCTGTGCAGCTGTTTTCTAAAATCCTTGCACCCTGCTCCTCAAAGGATGTGCATTTTATGGATCATTCTGTTTGGAAAGCAGAAAGGGAAGAGTGTGCAAAGACAAATGGGATTTCTTGAGATGTGACAGAAGCTGGAAGGGCTGGGACTGTTTTGAGGCACAGAAGAAACCCAATAATCAGAGCAGCAGCTGGCGCACACACACATGAGGGTCATGGGTTAACCTGAACTTCATTTTCATTTGATTTGTAAAAGATTTGCCCCTTTTGCTGTCACTATCTCAACCTCGACCTCTCACACATTTTGTATTAAACTGAAACTGAAATTCTTTTAAAATTGACTCAGCTGAACAAAACAAACACTGTTAAACCACAAACCCTGTCCCAGGAAACTGGTCAAGAATTCAGTAAATACTGAAAGGAAGAGACAGATATGAACATCTACAACGGCATCAAACACAGGAATTGCTTTTGTGCTCTATTAAATCTGATTTTAAGATGAGGGGTTTTTTTTGCTGGTGTTTAGGATAAAGGTGTTTCTGTTGGGAAGATCACTGCTGGAATATCTGGCACTGACCAAAACAGAGCTAAAATCCCCCAAGTGTCTATGGACTGAGTTCAGTGCTTATTTCTTGTCACACAGAACATAAAAAAGGCACAAGAAGATTTAAAATATTATCTAACAATCCCCTCACACAGCAGCATGGATGCAAAAACGCCTGCTTCCAATGCACACTGGCTGAGTTCTCAAGTTTCTCTCACATACTTAAAATAATTTTTTCATTTTCTGTTTGTGAAACTGGTCCAGGAGATAAATAAAAGTTCTTCTACTCACCAAGAGTTTCAATCCAGCAATACACAAAGGCATGGAAGCAGTCCATGAAACCACAGGGGACCACTGCCATGCTAAACAGGTGTATTAGTGCTTTACTGGGGCCTAGCAACACTCCCTGCTGGGTTAATCCCCAAACACTTCTCCACTTTGGAGACCATCAGGGCTCTGTGTTATGTCAAGACACTCGATGGCAGCTTTGGATCTTGGGGAAAAAAAACAAACAAACATCTCTGCTTGAGGTATAAGAAGTTGTTGTTATTCCTGAGTCAAGGAAAACAGGTGGAAGTGAGGGGCTGTTCTCTCCCAGAACTCTCCTGGCTGATCCCCTTTTCAGACTTGCCCCCACAAATCACAGATAGTGAAGCAAATCAAAAGCAGGTGTTTTACACACTCTGGAGGTCCATGAATGCATCCTTAGATCCCAACAGCATCTCTGCCACCTGGGATAACCCAACCCTGCCACTCTACACCTCCAAACACTCCTTCCTCAAGTCTCTGTGCCTGCTACAGACATGATGAGCCCTCAGATCACTCCAGACCTTCCCCTCCATCTCCTGCCACCGCACACAACTACTTCAAGGCATCAGGTTTTATTAAAAGAAGCTGTAACGTATCAGCAGAGTCATTTCAAACTAAGCCCACAACTCATGTGTGAATTAAAACACAGCAACAAAACCAATTGTGTGGGGTTTCATGTCAAGACTTGCATCAGAACTGTCACAGTATTGCAAAATCAGCAGCAATGAATCAGTTCCAAGCATCCCCAGCTCTCTGCTCCCCCAGAAAGGGAGCTGATCTGCCTCATGTTGCTCCAAGGGAGCCATTTCCACCACAGAGTCCTCCTGACCGTGAAAGAATTGAGCAGAGAAGCACTGTGTTACCTGTCAGACTCCCTGGAGAAACACACAGCAGCTCTGTACCTGCACTTCCCAAACCCCAGGGGATGGTACAGCCTGCTGGGAGCTAAAGCCCCTGAAATCACCCTTAACACAAACCAAGTTAAGGTAAAGGCAAATAAAAATATTTATTTACAAAATGTAAAAACAGACAACATAGTTACAGGCATTTATAAAGATACACACAACAGGAAGGAAAGGAAGTTATGTTAAATATATTCACTGCAGTGAAACTGGGAATAACATTCTGCACAAACATCTCAGGGTTTTACCGGAGCAGGAGAGCCCAAAGTGCAGCTCCCACCTGTGCTGAGGGAACGAGGAACTGGGTGCCCAACCATCAAATTCTGAGGGATTCCATGAAAATTCTGGCTAAATTATATCCTCTTTGCTTTTGGTGCTTTTAAAGAGCCAGAAGAAAATTCCTTCTGTGCCTCAGGGGGTGAGGTGAACAGTATCAGAAAGGTCTTGAGAAACAAAATGCACCAAGTGCTGAGATGGCTTTGTCAGAAATTGATGGGGAGGCTTTGGGGTTTGGCTTTGGAAGGTGTGAGAACAAGGCTTCAGGTGCACTGAGGCGACATCAACTTAAAAATACTAACATCTGTCTTAAATATTTAACTTACTTAATTACAACGGCCCCCAAATATTTTCTTTGGAAGAAATTTCAAGGGGAAAAACACTTGCTTTGGTTTTTTTAGTTTATTATTGATATAATTAGATTCTCCTTTGGAAGGCTACGTGCAAGACAGCCATGGGAGAAAACGTGACCGGAAAGCTAAAAAACCAATACATCCAGAGGAAGTGACTTACAATTTTTAATGGATTACATTCCAAAGTGATTTTCTTGTTCTAAGACTGGTGGGACAATTTTAATTAGTACAATATACATTATTGTGCAAGTCTCAAGGTGTTATTAATTAACCTCTGCAGGAAACTGAACAAGGAAGTTTTTTCATCTTCCAGCTACAGTTTAAGTGCTGTTGAGACCAAGAAGTCCCCAGCTGCCAGAAGCAGGATGGGTACAGGCTGCTGCCACCACTGCCTGCATGAGCATCCCCATCTGCAGAGCTCAGCTCCTCAGCTCAGTGCAATGTTAGGCATTAACTTTTTAAGTGCCTTTTTTTCTTTTTCCCCCAGGCTGCAATTTGGTACCAGACTGCCCAGGTGATGGTTTTGCTTTTCTTATATGATAAGCTCTCCTTGCCTTCCTTACCTCAATGGCTGGCTTGGGGAAAACATCGTCCTTGCCGTCGTCTTTGCCGTTTTTGTCCACGGGAACCCACTCTCCATACACACTGTCTGCCTCCTTCTTCCTATGCTGAGAGCCAGAGGAAACAGGGAATTCCTTGGACAGGCTGACCTGGTTTTTTGGTTGGGGTGGTGGTGCTGGTTTTATGCTGGGAGTCTGAAAGCAATAAAATGAGAAGAAGTTAAGACTTGAAAACACCCCAAGAGTCATGAGGTGGTTTTGCTGCAAACGCCTGGGGTTTGGTTTTTACAGAACACTCACTCTAGAGGAATAAGCCTTCATAATTAATCATTTTGGCACAGGCCTAAAAACACATAAATGACAAACTGTGCTATCAGAGAAGACGAAAAACCCCTTAAAACAACTTCAGCAACCCAAAATCCCCGACCCTCCTCTCCCAACTGACCCCATTCACATTGGGAACCTCCACCTGCCACACGGGAATTTTGTATGGAAAACTCCAAGGTAAAAATCCTGGGCAGTAAAACTGCCTGTGATCAAAAGCTCCCCCTGAGTGGAGAGAAAGCAGCTCCCAGCATCTGGGTTTCTAATTCTGGCCTATTTTTAGCAGCAGCCTGAGTCTCTGAGCAGACCATGACTGTGGCCCTGTTTTGCTTGGTGCTGTTAATAGATTAAAAACCTACAGAAATCCCTGCCAGGTTCCCTTCTAAGAGGCAAACACAGCTGGCAGCACTGGGTAATACTGGATAAACTCCTAGGAATATGGATGGGAATGGTTTTAGGAGAGAGAAAGAACCAAACTAAAAGGGTCAAAAACAAGACCAAGAGGCAGAGCAGTCCATAACCACTACTGACCATTGCTCCTCAGAGCCTGGGAGAATTCCAAGGTTTCTTCAGTTTCCTTGTAGCCTTTTCTAACAATTAATATAAAATCTAAATCCATTTCTACCTCACATCTTACATAAATGTACACTATTGCTTATTTTGTGCACACTACGAGCTATATATATTTATACACAAAACCAAGAATTTTATTTCTGTTTTTGCTGAGCATAATAAAGCTTTTTTAGTGCTTTATACCCAGCAAAATCAGAACAGACTATGATGGGTACAACCCCCACCCCAAATAAAAATGAAAAAAAAAAAAAATATTAAGTAGCACTCACACTTAAATTGAAGAAAATAGGTTTGGGTTCACTCAGCTTAAAAGGATGGTTATAGAAAGGACGTTCCTCCTCCTCTTCATCAGAAACGTGAGGCTTGTTCACTATCACATCATCAGTGCTCTGAGCAATCTTCTTGCATTTCTGAAAAAAAAAAAAAATCCCCAAAACCACAGGGAAATCAGCTCTGAGTAAACCTCACCTTTCAACCCAAACTCACAAAGAATATTTCTATCAAAAAAAAAAAAAAAAAAAGAAAAAGTGGTTTTCTTTACTAAACAAGGAGGTGGGAAATCTTTTAGCAACAGCATCAATAAATATACTTTGGATATTCCACATTGATTATCCACCACCACCATGGCTTTGCCAGGCACTCTTTGGTTACTGACTCAGTTCTCTTGTCAGAAGTGATGACTCCAGAAGAGCTCAGACTCTTCTGGAATACTGTGGTGTTGGTCTGTTAAGCAGGACACCCCCATCTATGTGCAACAGAATTAAAACACAGAGGTGCTGGGGGGATACCACAGTCAAACTGGGAGGAGCCTCCATGGGGGGAAAAGAAAAGGACCAAAGTGAAAAAGATTTTCTTGAGAGGCCAGAATTTTATGGTTAAAATGTCTTTACTGATTTGTTACCAACTGCACTGTTTCTGTGGACACTTCTGAGTGAAAAGAACAGAAGCATGATTCAACAGATGTCCAAAGTTGGAAAGGGAAGGGAGGTGCAGATTTGATAAACACAACTTCAGAACTGTCACACTCATGATACAACAACAAAAAAAAATTAGGGCACTTTTCTATTCCAGATTTTCTCCATTCTGAGGGAAGTCCAAGGCCAGGCTGGATGGGGCTTGGAGCAACCTGGCACAGAGGAAGGAGTTCCTGCCATGGCAGGGGGTGGGACAGGCTGAGCTTTGAAGTTCCTTCCAATTCAAACCATAACTAACACCACCAGAACAAAAAATCAGGAGTGAAAGCTTTGGATTTCACTGACAGGACTGCAGGGATAACCACCTATTTGTACAAAATTAGAACAGAATCAAAACTAAAAATAAGAAAAAGCAAAATAATTTTACTTCATGCATTTCCATGGAATTAAAAATACCAGTTTTGATGACTTAAAAAAAACCTGTGTGGAGAATAAAGGCTCAAAAGGGTGGTCAGGCTTTGGCAGGGGCTGCCCAGGGAGGCCTGGAGATGTCACCTGGAGGTGGCACTCGGTGCTCTGGGCTGGGGACAAGGTGGGCATTGGGCACAGCTGGGACTGCCTAGGCTGGAAGGACTTTTCCAGCCTCAGGAATTCTGGAATTCTGCACACAAGGCAGCCCCCAGGTGACAGCAGCACGCAGCGACAACCTCCCACAGGCCACCAACCCCAGCGTGGTCATTTCCAGGCTTGGTGCTGCTGCTCTCCCTCACCTCAGTGAGCTCCTTCAGGGTGTCCCTTGAGGATTTCTGGTTGGCTTTGTCATCCTTCTTCTGGGACAGCAGAGGCATCAGGCTGGGGGGTAAGGGCACGCCAGACTTCGCACACATGGCGGCTGCGTTGGCTTTGGCGATTTCAAGTAGCTGGGCTTTGTCTAAAAAGATTTGTCGGTTTTTTTTGTTTTTTTAAAGAGAAGTTATTATTTTTATAGATTGTTGTTTTAGTGATAAAGAAGCTTTTTTGGCAAACTAAACAAGATTCTACCTGCACTTTTTTTATGTGCGTTTTTTTACGCTCTGTGAAAAGAACTGCAATTGTGCTGAGCTGCTCTAGACTTTCTGTGCAGAAAGCAAGTGAAGCTGCAGATGGAGCCCCAAGCACAGCAATCCCAACTACAACATCCTCCAAGCTCTGATGTCTCCTACCTCACTGATTCATTCCTGTTCTGGCAATATTGAGTCCTTCCTACACTGCATAAAGTCCAGAGTTTCCTCATTATCTATCTCTGAAAAGCTCTCAAACCTCTGCAGGAAATCATTTTCCCAGATGTAGCCCGAAAGCTTCTTACAACCACCAAACACAAAAATAAGCTCTGAATAAAATGTGCTCTCGCTTAAAATACAACTAAATGCATAACTGTTAACTGAACAGTATTTTGCTTTAATAAGAAGAAAAAGGACAGCCCCAGCCTAGAAATAGGGAATTAAATTAAATGAAATTAAGCCTTCTGCCATTGTGCAAATAACTCCCTAACTAGAAGGCTTCCATGGTAACTCTGAGGCAGGACTGGAAGGTTCAAAACCTCAAATCTACCACAGGTTTCCTCACACACTGTACAAGAGCTCATCTCCCAATTCAAACCTTCTTTTCCCTTTTTAACTCACTACACAAGGAAATAACACAGCCTCTCCTCCTACGAGCACAGAGAAAAGATGCAGCTCATAAGGTATTTTATTTTCTGAACTGCTGGGTCTGGGAGCATTTTCAGAAACAAGTCTCTCTTTCCTTTAAGTTCTTACCATGGGAAAGAGGCAAGACAGAGTTCTGGGAACAGCTGACAACAGAGCTTGGGACCCTCCAACTGGCACCTGAATAATCTTTCTTCTCAGGAGTAGAACTTCTACATTTTTTTACCTACAAGCATCTGGCCTTCACAGTTACCACGCAGAATGTTCCTTGAGACTGCAACACGCTGCCCTTGTACAAAAGCTCCAGAACCAAGGTCAAACTGGCTCTAAAGAGGCTTCCATTCAAATGCTCAGCGTTGATTCTGCTCCAACACAAAAGCTCCTGCTGGAAGTCACTCCCTAAAACTAATGCACAGAGCGACTTCCAAGAAATCCCTCACGAATGCTCCAGAGCTAAAATCAGACTGTGCAAACCCACCCACCACCACCTCACCAAGGAACTACCGCAAACAGAGCAGTAACTTACCCAGGTCTGTAAGACGTTTGGGTGATCTGCTGGAGAACTCCGAGGACCTGGAGCGGCGCCGGTCGGGGGATCTGCTGTAGCGCCGCCTCCCCGAGGAGCGCGAGCGCCGCAGCCGGATCGGTGACCGGCTGGAGCTCCGTCTCCTTCCCCGGGACCGCGAGCGTCGCTGGCGGAGAGGGGTGCGACTCCTGCTCCGCAGCCGGAGCGATATCCTACGGTCTCTGGAGTCGGATCTCCTCCTCCTCCTGTCGGTAGACCTTGACCTGTTTCTCTGAGACCTCTTGCGCCTGTCCCTGGACAAGGAACGCCGCCTTCGTGACGCCGACCTGGACCTGCTCCTCCTCCTGTGCCTGGAACGTGACAGCGAGCTGGACCGAGACCTGGACGCTCTTCTCCGCGTTGCCGACCTGGAGCGGTTGCGCCTGGAGCGCGAGTCCGCGTCGTATCTCTTGGATCTGCGCTGGGAGGACCTGGAGCGGCGGCTCCGGGACCTGCGCGACGACTCTTTGTCCGCTGCTTTCTCCACAGACTTGGACTGGCTCCTCTGGCGAGCAGTGGACCTGGAGCGTCTCCGCCTGGACCTGCGTGAGGACTCCTTGTCTGCTGTTTTCTCCACAGACGTGGACTGGCTCCTCTGGCGAGCCGTGGACCGGGAGCGTCTCCGCCTGTACCTCCGCACGGTCTCTTTGTCTGCTGTTTTTTCCACGGACGTGGATCGACTCTTCTGGAGAGCAGGAGACTTTGAGTGTCTGCTCACAGATCTCTGTGGAGACTCTTTGTCAGATGCTTTATCAACAGATTTGGATCTGGATTTTTCACGTTCGGAAGACTCGGAACGTCTGCTTTCAGGGACAAAGGAAGAGTCCTGTTCCTCTGACTGCTCCAGGGGCACGGAATCCTGCTTCTCCTCATCTGCCAAAGAGGGCTCCGCATCCTCTCCCTCCTCTTCACCACTGGAAGACTCTGACTCATGCTCATCTGATGATGATGACTCCCTTTGTTCAGCTGTCACAGAGGGCTCTGCATCCTCTCCTTCTTCTTCAGCAGTGGTGGACCTCGATTCAGCCCCGTCAGGGGACACGGAACGTCTGTGTTCAGCTGTCAGAGGTTCCACGTCCTCAGCTTCTTCACCAGCAGTAGACCTTGACTCTTGCTCGTCTGATGAGGTGGAATCTCTTTGTTCAGCTGCCGAGGAGGGTTCCACATCCTCTGCATCTTCACCAGCAGTAGACCTTGATTCCTGCTCATCTGAAGATGTGGAGTGTCTCCGCTCAGCCGTCAGAGAGAGCTCCTGGTCCTCAGCTTCCTCACCAACGCTTGACCTCGACTCACGTCCATCAGGAGACACAGAGCGATGCTCAGCTGTCAAATCCTCTGCTTCTGCTTCTTCATCAGCTGTAGACCTCGACTCACGGTCATCAGAAGATGTGGAGTGTCTACGTTCAGCTGTCAAGGAGGGCTCCCCATCTTCTGCATCTTCCCCAGCAGCAGACCTCGACTCACGGTCGTCAGAGGATACGGAGTCTCTTCTTTCAGCTGCCAAGGAGGGCTCTGCATCCTCTGCCTCTTCTCCCGTGGTTGACCTTGACTCGTGCTCATCAGAGGACTCAGAGCACCTACGTTCTGTTGTCAAAGGCCGCTCCAGATCCTCTGCCTCTTCACCAATGCTAGATCTTGACTCGTGCTCATCAGGGGAAGTGGAACGCCTCTCCAGATCATCTATTTCTTCATCTGCAGTAGATTTCTGGTCATGGCCCTCAGGGGACACGGACTGTCTGTGTTCAGAAGTCACAGAGGACTCCAGACCCTCTTCCTCCATGGGAGACTTTGGCTCGTGACCTTCCTGATAGGAGGATGTGGAGTACCTGCGCTCAGATCTCAAAGAGGGCTCCAGATCCCCCGTTTCCTCACCAGGGCCTGATCTCACACTGCAGTTATCAGGAGACACCGAGCGCCCTTCAGGCATTAAAGAAGGCATTGCATGATCCATTTTTTCAACAGGGATGGATTTCAAGTCACTGTCATCAGGGGACATGGAGGCCCTATCATTCAGTGCCGAAGGTTCAAGACCGTCTACTTTTTCAGCAGTGGTGAATCTCAACTCCTGCTCATCAGGGGATGCTCCATGCTCATTTCCAGGTGTTGGAGAATGGTCCTGCACATCTGCTTTCTGAAGAGAGGTGAAACTCACCTCCTGGCTCTCGAAAAAGAGATGGTCACGTTCAGCTGTCACAGCAGAATCCCCATCCTCTGTTTTCTCAGCATGTGCCAATCTTGACTCGTACTGTGCAGGTGACAGAGCATGTTCAGATGTCACAGAAGGTTCCTTGGCTATTACTCTTTCAGCAGGGCTGGACTGCAGCTCCTGAGCCTCAGGGGTCATGGGACATTCACCTTCAGACAAGGACAACTCCTGCACCTCTGTTTTTCCAGGAACAGCAGACTGCAACTCCTGGCTATCTGTGGATATTGAACTTTCACTTTCAGATGCTTCAGAGTGTTCCTCCAATTCCTCTTTTTCAGCAAGACTGGATCTCAAATGACGCCCTTCGGGGGATGCATCGTACTCATTTTCAGACAGCAAAGAACACTCCTGCACCTCTGGTTTTTCAGCGTAAGCACTGAGCAGCCCCTGCCCCTTGAGAGATGCAGTGTATTCATTGTCTGGGACCACCACTGGCTCCTGCGCTGCTGTGCTTTCAGCGAGGTCAGACTGCAGCATTTGGCCTTGTCGGAAGATGGAATATTCACTGCCAGGTGTCGGAGAAGGCTCCTGCACTTCCTTCTCAGCAGGGCTGGCTGTCACCTCCTGGCCCTCAGAAGAGTCACCATACTCATTTTCAGGCAGCAGAGAAGACTCCTGCACTTCTGGTTTTCCAGCCAAGAACGAGGGCAATCTGTGATCTTTAGACGACACAGCGCTGTCAGGAACCACAGCCTCCTCCTGCATCTCTGCCTTCTCGGGAGAGCTGGACCTCAACTCCTGGCCCACCCAGGACACAGCATGTTCATTTTCAGACACCAGAGCAGGCTGTTGCACCTGTGTCTTTCCAGGAGAGGTTGACTGCAGGTCCCTGGAGTCTATGCACTCCAGACTTCTTTCTTCAGGCATCTGATAAAGTTTCCGCAGCTCTGATTTTTCAGCGGGGGTTGATGTTAACTCCGGGCCATCAAGCCCTATTGTGTACTCATTTTCAGCCACTTGAGAAGGCTCCTCAGCTCCCTCAAAAGGGGTAGATGCCAATTCCTGACCATCAGAGGCAGCAGAACACCTGCTTTCCGTTATCAGAGGGGGTTCTTGCACCTGTATTTCCTCACTGTAAGCAGATCTCAGCTTGTAGCCATCAGGGGATGCCAGGCGTTTCAGCTCAGATGAATTCAGCACCTCTGCTTTTTCTGCAGGGACAGGTCTCAGTTCGTGACTGTCGGGCAACAGCACAATCCCACCTTCTGATGTCACAGCAGTCACTGGGGGCTGTAGCTTTTCAGGTGTGCCCACTGACTCACAACCATCGGCAGACACGGAGAAGCTGCTTTCCAGTGAGAGAGAAGGCTTCTGGATCTCCACTTTTTCAACTGCAGCAGAAGTCAATTTATAGCCCTCAGGAAGGATGGAACACCGAAGCTCAGATGTCACTGACAGTTCTGCACTCTCTGTTTGCTCAAAGGAATTGTACTTTGCTTTGTGGCCATCGTGGCATATGGGAATCCCACTTTTAGACATCACCAAAGATCCTGCACCATCTATTTTTCCAGTTAGGTATCTCGATTCGTGCATTTCTGAAGATCTGGAGCAGTCAACTTCAAGCACTTGTGGAAGTGTGGGACCATCTAAACCTTTGGCAACAGACGAACTGGACTCACAAACTTCAAAAGAAGACACTGAAATGAGGTCGGCGGACACCTCAACAGAACCACACACAGATGTCAGGGAAACATCTGGAGCCTTGACTTTTTCAACAGGTAAAAATCTTTGTTCATTTCCATGTGGTGACTTGAAGGACTCGCCTACAGACAGATGCTCCTCTGTTGGTGCAGCAAAGCTGGATCCTGACCCACGTCCATCAGGAGACATGAAGTGTCCACCGTCAGAAGCCAGAGAAGTCTCCTGCATCTGGCCTGACTCACAGCCATCAGGGATCACGGGGCGGATCATTTCAGGTGGCAGGAAAGGCCTCTGAGCTTCCAGTGCTCCAGGGCTGTCAGCCAGCTGGGAAGACGCATGCTCAGGCACCTGCAGAACCTGCGAAAGCTCTGTGTGTTCACCAGGGACGCGCTGTGATTCGTGACCATCAGACAAGCTGGAGAGCCCACCTTCTGAGGGGAGAGAAGACGACTCAACTTGCAGGTCTCTTTTAAGTGCTGGAGGAAGCTCTGGACCTTCTACTTCTCTGAGAGGTGCAGTTCTGGACACATCTTCACGGGATGCAGAGAGCTGGAATTCTGCTGCTGAAGAAGTTTCTAGATCTCCCCTCTTTTCAACAGATGAGGATCTTGACCTGGATGTGGAGTATGGAAGTTCAGGTAGCTGTGAAGACTCCAGAGGTTTTTCAGTTGATCCATTTTCAGATGTCACAGACAGCTCTGAATCCTGTGTTTTTTCCACAGATGTAGATCTCAATTCCTGGTCATCCGGGGTTTTGGAGGTATCAATTTCAGATGTGGCAGAAGGCTGCAGATCTGCTGTTTTTTCAGCTGATGAAGAGCTTTCCTCAAGGCCCTCTGAAGTTTTGGAAAATCCACTTCCAAATGATGGTGGCAGCACTGGGCCGTTTACTCCGTCATCGGACAAAGCCACTGATGTGGGACCATTAGAGGATTTACCTTCACTTCCGAAAGAAGACTGAGGAACATCTTCATCGAGACCTTTGTCTGACTCCTGAAGTTCAGAAGACTCCACATGCTTGCCACTGGACTTTGCTGAGGATAACTTATCTTTTTTTTCTACAGATTTGGACCTTGACTTAACACTGTCAGAGGACTTAGAACGTTTCCGTTTTGATTTTTTTGAAGACTCTTTGCGCTTTTTTTCGACAGACCTAGACCTAGACTTGTAACGTTCAGAAGATTTTGAGCGTCGACGCTTGGATTTCCGGGAGGATTCCTTCTTTTTTTCCACAGACTTGGATCTAGATTTGTATCCGTCAGAGGACTTGGAGCGCTGACGTTTAGACTTCCGCGACGATTGCTTTCGATCTCTTTTTTCTACTGATCTGGACCGAGACTTGTAGCGATCCGAGGACTTGGAGCGCTGACGTTTGGACCTCCGTACAGACGCCTTCCGACCTCTTTTCTCAACAGATCTTGACCTGGATTTTGAACGGTCAGAGGACCCAGACCGATGTCTGAACCTCCAGGAGTATTCTTTGCCTCCCCCTTTTTCTGAAGACCTGGATCTAGATTTTGAACGGTCAGAGGACCTGGAATGTCTGCGGCGGGATCGCCAGGAGGACAACCTCTTGTCCACTGACCTGGACTTGGATCTGTAGCGGTCAGATGACCTGGAACGTCTCCGCCCAGATCTTCGGGATGACAGGCGCTTCTCCGCTGACCTGGACTTGGATCTGTAGCGGTCGGATGACCTGGAACGTCTCCGCCCGGATCTTCGGGAGGACAGGCGCTTCTCCACCGACCTGGACTTGGATCTGTAGCGGTCAGACGACCTGGAACGCCGGCGTCCAGACCTTCGGGAGGACAGGCGCTTCTCCGCTGACCGTGACTTAGACCTGTAGCGGTCGGAAGACCTGGAACGTCTGCGGCCAGATCTTCGGGAGGACAGGCGCTTCTCCGCTGACCGTGACTTAGACCTGTAGCGGTCGGAAGACCTGGAACGTCTGCGGCCAGATCTTCGGGAGGACAGGCGCTTCTCCACAGACCTGGATTTAGACCTGTAGTGGTCAGACGACCTGGAACGCCTCCGCCTGGACAATCTCTTCTCTGCAGATCGGGACTTAGACCTGTAGCGGTCAGATGACCTAGAACGTCTGCGCCTGGACCGCCGGGAA
Organism: Bombycilla garrulus; assembly: GCA_013400315.1. NCBI lineage: Eukaryota > Metazoa > Chordata > Aves > Passeriformes > Bombycillidae > Bombycilla > Bombycilla garrulus. The sequence continues at coordinate 34,815 of VXBU01004983.1, forward strand.
GACACTCTCCTCTCTCTCTTCTCCACAGATCGGGACCTAGATTTGGAATGCTTTTTCCTGGAAACTGAATAGTTTCTGCTCCTAGAACGTGCTCTTTTCGAGGTCAAACGCCTGGAAGTAGAACGTGACCTTGATTTTTTCTTTCGCTTCCTAGACCTGGACTGAGACTTGGAACGGCTCCTTTTCTGTTTCTTTGAATCGTGTTTTTTCTCACTGGTTCTATGACTACTTTTTTCAACGACGTTCTCAAGCCTCATGAGAGTCTCCTTCATTCGCGCCGCCACATCAGGCTGCACATCAGATGTTTCTGAGTCTCTTTTCTCTGAGTCCTCATCTGGAGTTGCTTCTTTGACATCCTCAGCCTCTGGAGTGTCTTCCAACTGGCCTTCCTCTATAAGTTCTGGACCTGCTTCGGCATCAGTCTCAGGTACTGCAGCTGCTTCCAAATCTTTTTTCTCTGCTTCCAACCCTATAGCTGCTTCTGCATCTTTCAGCTCTGTATCAGTTTGAGGAGCTGTTTCCAAATCTTGTGCTTCTGCCACAGGAGTCTCTGCTGCAACTTTTTCCTCTGGTGCATGTGAAGAACTAAAAACTGTTTCTGCTACTAAAGGCTCAGATGTTTGAGTCTGCTCCTCATCTTCCTTCTCAATCACCATATCCTCCACCTGTTGACTCTGTACTCCTTCTACGTATTGTACCTCGGCTTTCTCTTCACATCCCAGTGCGGTTTCCAGGCCTTTCCCCTCCCCGGGTTTTGGAACTGCTTCGGAAGGCTGTATTTCAGAAGTACCCAAGATTTCTGGAGCCTCTTCTGAACTCTTCCATTCTGCAGCAGGTTTTGCTTCTAGAACTATTTGAGTCTCTTGTTGCTTTTCAGCATGCAAGTATTCTGGAACAGCTGCTGAAGCATCACCCAGGGGCACCTCAGGTTCTTCACCTGTTCCAGAACCTTTCACCTCTATTGTTGCAGACTCTTTCATGCTCTCCAACCACCGAGCTCCTCCAGCTTCTGATGCTGGCTCCAGATATTTTGCTTTCTCCATTTCTGAGGGCTCATTTATTTGTGTGCTGGTCCTCATTGCTGCAATTCCATGTTCTACAGCAGATCCCTGAGTTTGCACATCTGTCAATTCTGTTAGTACTCCTGATGCCATACTGCTTTCTTCCACTCTGGGCAAAGACTCCAATACTGCTGCTGAATGACCTACTATTTGTTCCTGAACAGATTTTGAACCGGTTTCTGAAGTTTGCACAGGTTCTAGGATTGCTTCTCTGCTCCTTGTCTCTGCTTCTAGAGCGTGTTCGGAATCCTTTCTCTCCCTCAGCACCTCAGTTTGTGAGGTTCCTGTGTGGGCCATGACCTGTGACTGTGCAATGATGGCACTCTCTGTGTGGCTTGCACGGAGACGTTCTGTCTCTGCTGTGGCTTGCCACGGCATCCCCCCTGCCGATGCCTCAGCCTCTCTAGCTGGTTCCACGCTTTCATGTGCAACCACAGGTTCAGGAGTCCTTTCTAAGACAGGAAGTCCTGGACTTGCAACAGTCCCACAAAGCATAGCTTCTTCTGAAGCTTTCACACCTTCCACTTGTACGGATACTGAAGTTGTTGTAAAAGTTTTTGCTTCCATTACAGCCACTGGTCTCAGGACTCCTCCTGGACCTTGTGTATTTTCCTTTTGCAAAGACAGGGCAGGTGCCAGAGCTCTCACATGTGATTCACCCTCAGGTCTCGATTCTCTCAGCAATGAAGTACCTTCTGAATCTTTTGCTCGTGGACTTCTAAAACCCTCTGCCACCTGGACTTCTGGAGCTGTCTGGGGAACGAAGGTCTGTACAACCGCTGCGGGTTCTGAAGTTGCTCTTAATCCTTTTGCCTCTGCAACCACATTCACACCTGTAAATCCTGTTGGAAGTGCAGATCCCTGGGTTCTGTCCACACTCCTTGTTTCTGTCAAGACTCCATGTTGTAGGAACATTCCTGATGCACCCAGCACTGTTGCAGAACCTGTGGTACCTTCCACATTTCTGCCTCGCAGACTTTCATGAGCTGCTGTGACATCTTTTGCTACAACACCCACAGATTCCATGGTTGTTTCCAAAGCTTTCACATTTCCCACAGCTGGTTCCATATCCTTCATTTCTGTAACACCTCCTGGTCCTGGAGGTGTTTTGGCACTTTTTATTTCCACATGGGTCACAGGGGTGGCTGCAGATATTGTCAAAGGATGTTGCAGAGGTACACCTGCTTTCAGAACACTGGAAGCCTCCACGGGGCTGCCCTGCACCAAGCTCAAACTCCCAGATAAAACTGAGGGCTGCAGGGATGGCTCCAAAGTTCTGCTCACACCCCCTAGTTCCGAAGATGTCTCCACACCACTCACATTTCCCGTGTGCAGAGATTTTTCAGTTGTTTCTGGAATTTTCACTTCTTGTCCAGCCACAGCCACGTGAGCTACAGTCACGGCACCTGGATGTGCCCAGTTTGCAGGTGCAGGAGTTGCTGTCACACCACTTGCCAAGGACAAGGATTCTGAAGCTGTTTCCAATGCCTGTGCTGCCTTCTGAGACACAGACTGATGAGATGCTTCTGAGTAAGTCATCACCTCCATGGTCTCAGGCTCGGGAGCTGCATCTGAAGCTTTTACTTCCCCAATGCCCGGAGATTTCAGAGTGACTTCTGTACCTCTTAGTGCTTCTACTGAATCTTTCTGAATCTCCGATTTACTGGCAATTCCAGATGGGATGCTGGACCAAGTATAATTTCCAGTATCAACAACACTGGCATTAATAGCTACAGGATAAATATTTTCATGGGACTGCTGAATTTGTTCTTCGCTAGTGCAAATTACAGTTTGAGCTATACTAGTATTTTCTGGGATATTAGACTGGATGCTTTCTAAATTAAATGGAGGATTTGTTGCGCACAAAGTCCCCTCCCCACTTCCAAGATTTTCTGCAGATTGCTGAGAATCAGTCACTGAATGAGAAACAAGTCCTAAAGCTTGATTATCAAGCCCCTCCGTTGGTTTTGAGCACAGTTCTGGCTGCACTTGGCCAGCCAGGTTTGCATCTGCAAACACTCCATGCTGTACATTCAGTTGGGAGCTGGACTGCTCTGGCATCAAGTGAGGAGCTGGCTGCACGCCTGCAGGCTCTCCGGGACGTGCACTCAACTTGGATTCCTTTGGTTGCTTTTTATGCTTTTTCTCTTTCTTCCTTTTCTTCTTCTTTTTCTTCTTCTTCTTGCTTTTGTGCTTCTTGTTTTTCTTTGCTTTTTTCCTAGGAATTTCATCTTCACCAGTAGAGCTCCTTTTTGTAGACTGAGTACTATTTTTCACAGTATTTTTGTCTACATCTAGAAAAAAATGACATTTACCTTGTAAACATTTATAAGACTGCATTTAAAAAATACTTTCAGAGTAGCTGTGAAGCACCACAGAGACACAAAACAATTAAACTTGCAAACCACGCCCAATTCACCTAACCACCACACACAAACAGCACACATTCCCTTTCCAGCTCTCTTTACTTCCTCTCAGTTACTTTAAATAATAAAACAACATTTCTTTCAAAAAATTATCCAAATCTTGTTAACCAGGACAGAGGTCCAGTGGGAACACAGCTCTTTCCAAGCAGTATCATAGTCACAGAATGGTTTAGGCTGGGAGGGACTTGAAAGCTCATCTTGTTTCACCCCCTGCCATGGCAGGGCCACCTCCCACTGTCCCAGGGTGTCCCAGCCCCAATGTCCAGCCTGGCCTGGGGCACTGCCAGGGATCCAGGGGCAGCCACAGCTGCTTTGGGCACCCTGTGCCAGGGTCTCACCACTCTGAGGGTAATACATTAGGGAAAAGTCTCCTCCTAATACCTGATCTAACCTTGCCCTGTGGCAGTGAAAAGCCATTCCCTTGAAGAAGAGAAGAGAAGAGAGGATGATGCACGGAATTACCCTGTCAGCCTCACCTCCATGCCAGGAATACAGACCAGATCCTCCTAGAAACTCTGATAAGGCACATGGAGGACAGGGATGTGATTTGAGACAACCAGCACTGCTTCACAAAGGAAAAATCCTGTCTGACCTTCTGTGGTGAACTGGCTACATCAGTGGGTAAGGGGAAGAGCTACAGATGGCATTTATCTAAACTTCTGTAAAGTGTTTGACACAGTGCCCCCACAACATTCCTATCTCCAAACTGGAGTAAAGAATTCGACAGGTGCACTGTCAGGTGCATTAGCAGCTGTTTGGATGGTCACATCCAGGGGGCAGTGGTCAAAAGATCAGAGTCCTGATGAACATCAGTGACCAGTAGTGTCCCTCAGGAGTCCATACTGGGACCAGTGTTACTTAATAGCTTCATTAATGAACCAGCGTCACTTAATGTCTTCATTAATGACAGAAGGACCAAGTGCACCCTCAGAGGTTTGCAGGTGATACCTCTAAAGGATGGGGCCATCCAGAGGGATCCGGACCAGCTCCAGAGGTGCCCTGTGAGAATCTCATGAGGTTTAACAAGGCCAAGTGCAGCACCTGAGTTGGGACAACCCCTGGGATCAATTCAGGCTGGGATCAAGCAGCTCTGGGAGAGCTGGGCCTGCTCCATCCCAGAGCCCCCGTGCCCTGGGCTGAGCCCACAATGTGGGCAGCAGGAGAGGGATTGGGACTGTGCCCAGCCAAGGTGAGCCCACAGCTGCAGAGCTGCCCCAGCCCTGCGCCCAGCACAGGAGGAGCTGGAGCTGCTGCAGAGAGCCCAGAGGAGGCTCCAGGATGAGCAGAGGATGGAACAGCTCTGCTGGCAGGAAAGGCTGGCACAGCTGCCACTGTTCAGCCTGCAGAGACTTCAGGTGACCTAACTGTGACCTTCAAGTACCTGGAAGTATAGTAAAGTTGGTGGAAGACTATTGACAAGACCTGGAGTGACAGGACAAGGAACAGTGGGCTCAAAATGAGGGAGAGTAGGGTCAGACTAAATCTTAGGAAAAAATTCTCCCCTGTGAGGGAGGTGAGGCCCTGGCAGAGGTTGCCCAGGGAAGCTGTACCATCCCTGGAAGTGCTCAAGGCCAGGCCTGACAGGGCTTGGAACAACCTGGGATAGTGGAAGAAGGTGTCCCTGCTCATGTCAGGGGGCTTGGAATGAGACGATCTAAATGGTTCCCTTCCAACCCAAACCATTCTGTGACTCCCCTGTGTGCTGTCCCTCCATCCCTTGGGAATTGTCTCTCTCCAGGTTTCCTGCAGCTCCTCCAGGCCCTGCAAGGCCACCCTGAGCTCAGCCCAAAGCTTCTCCTGGCCAGGCTGAACAATGGCAGCTGTGCCAGCCTTTCCTGCCAGCAGAGCTGCTCCATCCTCTGCTCATCCTGGAGCCTCCTCTGGGCTCTCTGCAGCAGCTCCAGCTCCTCCTGTGCTGGGCGCAGGGCTGGGGCAGCTCTGCAGCTGGGGGCTCACCTGAGGGGGCTCAGGGGTTGGATGTCCCTCCACCCACAGTGGGGCAGCACATTCTAACAGGAGGCTGGAGATGTGCTTTAAACCCCCAGTGCTGCACATGGAAGGTAAACAAGAATTCCCATTTTCCAAACAAATTACCAAAGTGAGCATTTATGCTACAAGACCTGGCCAGTCTCTCTCCCCTGCTGTGCTTTAACCCACCAGTGAGTCCAGTGTTGCTCCAGTGTTAGAAATTCTCTGTGCATTTACTGACCAAGTTACTCACTAGAGTCTAACAATTTAGGAAAAGAGCATCTACATCCCTTGGGCACAACCCACTTTAAGGCACTGCTGGGACAGGCAGGACTGCAGCTGCCAGGAGCCACTGCAAATCCACATGCTCCTCTTAGAGCATTTGCTTCTGACAGCAAAGTAACAAATGCAAATGACTGTGGGGACAAGCAAATCACTGATGGGGAAGGGAAAGAGGGAGACTGGGGTTTCCATCACCACCTTTTAATTCTGTACCTCACTTCCCTCTGGATTTAACCTTTGTTAGGTTCTCGTCCTTCTGGAGACATAGTGTCATGTTTTCAGGAGAAAGGCACTTGGTTAAAGGCAACTTGCTGGGATTTCTGTGATATATGAGCTGCACACTGGAGTCTGCTTCCATGTTCCTTTCAATGATTCTATTTATACAGGCCAGGGCAACAACACAGACCCTCCAATTAGAACCCCAAAGCTCCCTATTTTCCAGAGAACACGGCAAAATCTTGCAAAAGCATTTGGTAACTGCCACACTGCTAAATGAACGAGACTTGGGATTGCACAACAAGTATACCAGGGACATATTTAAGGAATAAGCAACTTAAAATTAGTTTTTGCACCAACACTGCTGTGAAAAATGCATTGTGAGAGAACAGTGAAGCAGAGTCAAAATCACGGACAAAATTCCAACCCACACCCAAAAAACAGCGTTACTCAGTGGGTGAGCAACTGGCTCACGGGTTGGGCACAAAGGGTGACAGTGACTGGGGTGACACTGGGCTGACAGCAGTCCCTAGAGGAGTTCTGCAGGGCTCCATTCTCACCCCAGTTCTCTTCAACATCCTCACTAACAACCTGGACACAGGACTGGAAGGGATAATTAGTCTGCTGAGGACACTAAAGTGGGAGGAGCTGTTGACTCCCTCAAGGGCAGAAAAGTCCAGCAGAAAGACCTCAACAAATCAGAGAGATTGGCAATCCCCAAACGTGGGGAGCTGAACAAGGGAAGTGCTGGATTCCACACCTGGGATGGGCAACCCCGGCTGTGGGGACAGAGAGCAGCTGTGGGAAGGGCCCTGGGGCTCCTGGTCCGTGGCCAGCTGGAGCTGAGTCAGCAGTGCTGCAGCAGCCAGGAGGGACCCGGGGGTGGGGCAGGGTCTGCAGGGGCCCCACGAGGTGCCTCGGTCAGGGCAGCCTGGAGAAGCCCAAGGCCAGAGCTGCCCGGGGCTGCAGCTCCTGCCGAGGGACAGCTGTGAGCTCTGCTCTGCCCCAGGGACAGGATCCTGCCTGGGGCTGGGCCAGGAGGGATTGAGGTTGGATTTTAGGGAAAGGTTCTTCCCCAGAGGCTGCTGGCACTGCCCAGGCTGCCCAGGGAATGGGCACGGCCCCGAGGCTGCCAGAGCTGCAGGAGCTGCCAGGGATGCCCAGGCTGGGATTTTGGGGGGTCTGGGCAGGGACAGGGCTGGCACTAGTTGGTACCTGTAGGTCCCTTCCCACTCAGGATATTCTGGGATTCTATAAAATGAACTTTTCTGCAAAGATAATTCATTAGATTCAGATAATCAGATAATGCCTCTTGTCCAACTTGTTTTTAGATATGGACAGTGGGAACATTTGCCACGGAGTGAGTTTACTAACTTCCAAGTTATCACATCTCACTTCTTTATTACCATATGACCTTGCCTCAGTCCTCCACAAAAGCACAAAACCAAAAGTAAACAAACAAAAATAAAAATCACATCACCAAACACAACCAACAAAAACTACCAACCAACCAAGAGCCTACCAAAATCCCCCCCATGTCAGCCTGAAGTGGTGCTCAGACACATAAATTAAAAACTGGAAAATCCCCAAGGGACACAAACCACTGAGCAAAAAAAATCCAAAGCAATCCCAAACTCCTGCAAGCAGAATCTCTGAAATTTACCATTTTCTGTGCTGCCTCTGGAGCTGTACTCACCCAGCACTGCAGTCACCTTTGTTTCAACTCCGAAAAATGAGAAATGCACTAATTACAGCCTTCATCACCTCACCAACCCTCCACAGTCAGAAATTTTACAGCAAGGACCAGTCCCACAAGAGGGGACACTCAGATGTGACTTTTTAGCATTAAAAAAAAACCCTTGTAATTTATTCAATATCTGAGATTGACACATCAAAATCCCTGAACTTTTGCAATGTAAGTACCTACACTTTAAAACAGCAAATCATCTTCTGACTGAACAGCTCAACACGGATGTATTTTGTCATAAATGTTATTTCAAAATAATCCTGAAAACCAACACAAAGCAGAAACTGCTTCTATCATCATTTGCTTTGGTGCTAAGCACAGTTCAGTGACCCTGGAGTGGATATATACAAAATAATACAGAATTTATAGACATGTATATGCATAAACATAGAAAACAATTATCTGTGTCAGACCTGGAAAGAAAAAACTCCACCTTTTCCACATACCAATGCTTACAACCAGCTCAGTTTTTCAACTCTGTATTTCTCTGGCCACCTCAGGATGTAAAAGCACAGCAGAGAAAACATTTGACCAACTCACAGCAAAAGCAAAACTTTGTCAGAGGAGCAGCTCCAAGCAGCACATTCCCACCTCTATAAAACTGATCAGATTTTAGGCACAGTCACAACCTTCTTATCCAATAACAGCTTTGCCAGAGGGAGTTCTATTACCTGGGTTGCACTGCAGCTCTGTCCCGAGGGCTCCGGAGAGCACTTCCTCTATTTTCTGCACTATCTGATCGCTCTGACAACTCCCAGCAGCTCCAGAGGCTTCGGAAGGCCCGGCCTGCTCAGCTGGGATCGTGTCACCATTGGGCTGGCCTTCCACCTTTGCACTAACCAGACAAACAAACAAACAAAAAAAAATCAACTTGATACAAGCGGTTTTGAGACGTTTTTTGGGACGATTTTCATCATTCGCATACATTTATTAACTCCAGCCCTTCAGACCGGAATTCCAGCCTCCTGGAAAAGCTGTGCTCTTAAAGGAAAGTCTGCCTTTAGATTAATTTTCACTTATTCAGCCCAGACAGTCCGTGACTGCCGAGACGCA
>VXBU01004987.1:4306-86645 GCA_013400315.1 Bombycilla garrulus
ATATCTCCTTTCACTCTGATTTTATCCCAGCACTGTGTCCCTTTTCCCAGTGCAAAATGGATTGTCCTGATATCATGTACCCCGTTCAACTGCACAGCCCGTGTCTGGTGGATGATCTGGATAAGTACTCGCACGAGGTTGGTCAGATTTATTTTCTCAGACACGTTGTGACTTGCATTGCAGACATAAAGGTTTATTAGAGCAGAGTTACCAGCAGAGTGTGAAGCCTTTAAAGAAGAATGAGTTGCCAAAGACAAATTGAGTAAGGCAAGCATTGCAGGGAAGGGTGCTGGGGCAGGGGACCGGGCTCGTCCTCCAAACCCCTCCCGCTGCCCCGGCCGTGCTGCAGAAACTCGCGCGTCTCTCGCCGCCCATGGTCGGTGCATCTCAGCTGGACGGTGCCAGGGTCTCTCCTGCTGCTCTAGCACACTCTTGACTGCCCTGTATGAACACAGAGCAAATCACTGCCTTGAGGGGAAGTCTGAGCATTCCTGCTGAGCGGAGTTCTTGCACCTGACAGTGTCAGCAGCAGAAGTGCAGAGCCTCCATGCCCAGCAGCACTGTGGGTGCTTTCTCAGAACTGTATTTATTTTATTAATCCAGTAAGTAAAAAGTATTTTACCTCCCATAAAGTTTATAAACTGTATTTTATATTTAGGCAGAGGGAGGAGCAACAGTTGCTGTATTTTAATCCCTGATTCTGCTGCAATGAGTAATGAGGTTTCTCTCTCCCAGGCTAATGGACCTTGGAATATTTCCCAACCCAAACTACAAAACTTTTTTCTGACCAAATACATTGCAGTCATTGGGACACATGTAACCCACTAATAATAACATGCTTATAAGGTGTTGACTTACCTGACATGTCCCCACACTGGGAATGAGAGTAGGAAGCAGAATATGATTGTGAGGATTTTCCACCTCCTTGGAAAGCTCCTTGGGAGGCACTATGAAAAAGAAAAAAAAAAAATCATCAAAACTTACTAACATTGGATATTCAGTTGAAAGATGTGTTGATGTAACTTCAGGGACACAATGTCTCTATTGGTAAACGAGTACAGGAGGATTTCTTTTTACTCCCTTGCTATAATATGAAATACGTACACAAGATCCTGCTGCCCCTCCTGCAGCAGTGCCCGGTACTGCTGGATCTCCTGCTCCAGGCGGGTTTTTATACCCAGGAGCATCTTGTACTCCTGGCTCTGACCCTCCATCTCACAGCGGATGCTGCCCAGCTCCTCCTCGACAGAGTTTATCTGCATCTGGATTTGTTGCAGCAGGCAGCTGTAGCGAGACTCGGTTTCTGCCAGGGAGTTTTCCAGGGAGCTTTTCTGGAAGGGCAAACACAGGAGTTGAGGAGCAGAGTTCCAGGGCTCCCTGGCCGTGCCAGGCAGGGAAGGGCCCGCAGATGCTGCCCACGTACCGTGCTGAGCTGCGCCTGCAGTTCGATCTCCAGGTTCTGCATCTCGCGCCTCAGCTCGGTGAGCTGGTGGCTGCTTGTCTGGATGTCCTGGCTGCTGGAAGTGACCTGCTGATTGACTTCTTGGATCTGCAGAGTCAAACCCCAGAGACCTTTCTGAGCCACAGCAGCCCCTCAGGGATCAGATCTGCTGAATGAGAGCTCACCTCTCCCTTTCAGCCTGACCAGCGGGTCTGGGCTGTCCCAACAAAAGGGACTCCACTCTGGGCATTGCTACGTACCTTGACCTCATACCACTGCTCCACCTCCCTGCGGTTCTTCTCAATTATTTGCTCATATTCATTTCTCAGATCATTCAGGATCTTTGTCAGGTCCTCTCCAGGGGCAGCATTGACCTCCACACTCACATCGCCACCAGTTTGGGACTGGAGCTGCCTGAGTTCCTGCAGGGAGTTGAGAGAGACACGAGAGCACACTCAGGTCATTTGTTGTGCTGGGACTGTGGGCAAAGCACTACCAAGGCACAAAGGAATAGGGTGGAATTGATTTGATATGTGATGATGGGAACTGTGAAGAATCAAAGGATCATGTTTTTGGCTGTGCTATTTATCATTGGATCGTACCTCCTCATGGTTTCTCTTCAGAGCAATCAGCTCATCCTTCAAGGACTCCAGCTCAGATTCCAGTGAAGATCTAACCAGAGTCAGGTCATCCATGAGATTTCTCAGGCCATTGATGTCAGCCTCCACAGTCTGACGGATCACCAGCTCATTCTCATACCTGTCTCACACACACACACAGAGAAATGGGGAAATGAGATGCTGACAGTCAATAGCACATATCCTTCTAAGATCAGTATTCCATTAAAACAGGATGACTCAGTAAGACCACCCAGGGCAGTCCTCCCTTGTCTTCTTAAATGATGAGAGGGATTTGAGAGACAGGCACGGTTCACAGGGAGGTACTCACTTCATTCGGAAGTCATCAGCAGTCATCTTGCTGTTATCGATGTCCAGAAGCATTCTGTTGTTGTCCACAGTGGCAGAAATAATCTGCAAAAGGGGAAGGTGGAGAGGAGTCTTTCTATATTCTAGATTTCCAGCACAAGCAGAAAGAAGGCTCTAAACTTTGGTAGGGTGTTATTGCGGGTCTTAGATATGTTTTATGGAGTAGTACAGGGAAGATATATATCCAGATTTACTTTTTAGGGAAGCTTGTGCTATCACAGACCATCCTGGCAAATCCATGCTCTTCCTTTCCTCAAGTTAGGGACAGCCCCCATGTGTCCCAAAGAGTGTTTCCAGCCCTTTCCATATAACATACTTCTTCACAGTGTCTGTTTACTCTGTTTTTTGGTATTGTGTGACCTGCTTGTAAGGGAAGACCTCATTCCCTCCGCCCGGTGTCTGTAGGAGTGTGCAGGGACAAAGGGAGCTCAGATCCTGCCACCCAGGTGCTTTGGCTTTGCGCTCCATGCCGCTGATCTGGGTGGGAGCAGGGGGAAGCACTGCAAAGCACACACGGCTGCTTTGGAGCCACCTGCACAACGTGGGATGTCCACGGCGTGAGCCAGCGTGTCTGTGGCTGCTGGAGCTCCTGGAGCCTCGGGCTGTGCCCCGTGCCTGTGGGCTGCTCTGAGGGTTTGCTCAGCCAGGGGATGGGAGGTGCAGCTCCGCGCGTTTGTGCCTGCGCTGCCAGCAGCGCGGCCGTCCCGCAGGAGGGAGAGACAGAGCTGGGGACGGAGGGAGGAGGAAGGAGCAGAGAGGAAGGAGGAAGGCCTTAGAGGAGAGAGCAGCATGCGGGAGATGGAGCCACGTGTGGCGGGACGATCCTACCTGATTCTGGAGTTGCTCGATGGTCTGGTAGTAGGAGCTGTAGTCCTTGGAAACGCTGGGAGCTTGTTTCCTGTACCACTCCCGGATGTGGTGCTCGAGCTGAGCGTTCTCTTCCTCCAGCCTTCGCACCTTCTCCAGGTAAGCGGCCAGGCGGTCGTTGAGGTTCTGCATGGTGACCTTCTCATTGCCGCTGAGCAGCAGGTCCCCGCCAGGGCCGCAGCTGCCCGCGAAGCCCCCGCCGAAGCCCCCGGCCAGGCTGCCCACGCTCAGGCCCCCGTAGCCCCCGCACGCTGCCCCGCCGTAGCTGCCCCCGCCGATGACGGAGGAGGCGTAGCGCCGGCAGGACACGGAGGAGCTGCGGCCGCTGCTGCCACCACAGGCGCCTCCGGCTCCTCCTCCGCTCCTGTACGAGGTGCTGGATGTTCTCTTGATGCTGCAGCTCATGGTGAAGGGTTCGGGTATCCGGGCCCAGATGCAAAGCTGTGCACGGCGAGATGCAGGGAATCCAAGTGCAGCGGGGCCGTCCTTGCTGGTGGCTCTTTATACGTGCCCGGGTGGGTGTCACCTGCCAGGCAGCCCAGCTTCCCATGGGGTTTGCCAGCCATAGTGCTCATGCCAAATATGATGTGCTAAGGGGAAATTTGTCTGAGGTAAGTAAAAGGCATTACCATTCAGTGCAAATATGTCTTAGTTGATTCACACCTAGCTGCACTATAATTTTATGTGGGTGGCTCCTTGTTGGATATTTTGTTGAACAATGTAGTATCTCTCAGTTTCTGTTACTCTGGCAATATCTTGCTGGTAACGGCAGCTAATAAAGTCTCTGCTTCATTGTCTGTGTCCATAATTTGTAATGTTTTGAAACTCAGCAGCTAATCTTTGGTCTTCCACCGTGGTGGTCTTCACAGACAGGTCTTCACACCAGCAGCCTCCAAGAGACTCTTCATTCATTCATTCATTCATTTCAAATTTACATCAGCTTTATAGAAATCTACTTTAATGCACCAAAATAAAAAAATTTTAAGACTGAATTCCCATATCTGTTACAGAAGAAATCTTGACTGAATTTTTCACTCTCTATTGAATAAGGTCCTGCTGGCATTCAGCTTTCTCTGAACATGCAGCCTGTGGGTCACAGATTTTTTTCTTTTTGAAGAAAACTCTGCATAACAGCCACAAAAATAACATTGTGCAAGAGAAAAGATATTAAATATTTTCTTATCAAAGTGCTTCTAATTTTATTTTGATGTTTTCAAATGGACTCAGAGGAAATTGAAAGAAGAAATATTTTGCTTTGCATATTTTCATAAATGTATTTAAATAGTAATTTTTCAGAATACGTCCTTGTATTATATAATACAATGAAAAAATAAGTTTGATTAAAAGAGCCAAAGATTACATCTGAAAAAAATATCATCATTACCTGAGCTCATTACAGTGAAGGGTGTTTTGCAACCATGACAGAATATCTTGCGCCACCCAACAGAGAGTCAGAAATATTTGTGTTCTTTTTTCCACTGCTCGTGCAATAGGGAACAGCAGTGAGCTGCTTTTTCCATCTTTACTAATCAAGCTCCTGCGAAACTGAGAAAAGCCTTGAACAGAAACAAATTTTCAGATTTCTAACTGTGCATTAAATATCAACACTGCAGCTCCTGTGGAGGAGTCACTGGGCTGTGCAGAGGAAACACAAGGAGCTGGTGGGAGCTGCTGTGAATTGCCACCTCAAAATCAGCTTATCCACAGAGAGGGAGAGATTCAACCTCCTGTTTTATGAAGAGGTTCCATATTACAGGAGAGGAAATAAACCCACTGCTGTCTCTGGCTGCAGTCGTGCAGATTTGTTCACCCGTGGTGACTCTGCCACCATTGCTGAGGGGCTCTGCCCTGGCTGGCACTGCATCCATTGGGCATGGGGAAAGCTTCTGGCAGCTTCTCACAGAAATCCCCCTGCATCCCCTGCTACCCAAACCTTGCTACACAGTCCCAATACTGTGCCTTATGGATGTAAAGTGTTCTTGGAAATCCTTCCTTTCCTCCACCTGAGTCTCTCAGTAGCTGCTCTCTTCATTCTGTTTTAAGCCCTTCTGGACTTCACTGTATGATGTGTGGCACTTAGTGCCTGTTGGGCAGCAAAGTAATTAGGAGTCAGGGAAATAAATACTCTTCCAAGGTTAGTTTAAAGCATGACATCAGTGGAGGTCCCTGTCCCTGTCTCTGCACCTGTAGGAGGTGACAATGCAATTCCCTCCCTTAGAGGGCTCTGGAATACACACAATTCTTAATCCTCAGACCATTTATCATGAACACCATGGTTCCTTCTGGATGGTGCCTGTAGTCCAAGTTTCTAAACCAAAGAAGGAGAAATTAGCGTTACTAGAATTTCACGTTCCTGTTCCGTGTCCTTGGCAGCATTTACACAGCACAAACTCTGTTTAACAAGCCTGCAAAGGCTCGTTCCTACCAGCACAATGCCAGCACACAGCTTGGTGTAAGTCAAGTGTTTCTGTTTCCCTGACTGGTTTCCAAGTGTTGAGAAAGTTTGCATGGCAGTGTGACGTGTATTTCTGGAAATCAGTTTTGTATCTGTTCTCTCAATCCGTACTAGTGTGCATCAGTGCTGCTCCTCTTTTGTGGAACTCACATTTTCTTTCTCTCTCAGCTCAACCCCAGAGGCTCCTCCTTTGTGTGCAGCCCTGCCCCAGCAGCTCAGCCTGCAAGGTTGTGTGCAGGTGAGATGTGCCCTCCCCTTGGGCAGCCTCACTGGAATTTTGGCCCCTCAGTTGCTGGGATACACTGGTAGCTATATCCAAAAGTGAACATTCCAGGACCTCTTACGTGTACTTAATTTCTCAGAGGTCAAAGGCAATTGCTGTCAATATGAACATGTTATGGAAATGAACTTTGTAAAGTTCCTGTAAATTATATTTTCATTTCACTTCTTGTAATTTCAAAACAAGATCTTTTATCTGTGTGTTTCCGGGTTAAACCAATCTGTCAAGGTTTTGTGAATTGGAACATTAGTTTCATTTTACAACCACGGCTCTGTAATAATTAGTGTCCCTTTATGGACACTCATGTGCTGCCAACACCATTAGAGTCATTGAGCACTGAGGTTCTGCAGTCCCTTTAAAGCTGATATTCATCTGTTGGGTCTCAGAGCTCAGCTCAGGAGAATGTCTGACATATTATTAAAAAAAAGGCATAGCCCAGGAAGATTCTGATGTGCCCTTACTGCTCAGAAATTGTGTTTTAACTCCAAATTTTGTTATCAACTACTGGAGTGTATCATCAACCTCTCTACCTGGAGGTGTGTCTTGGCATGGCTTTGTGTTTTCTAAGTGTTTGTACCTACAGAAGAAAAGAAAAACCCCACACAGGATTCTGATTGCATCAGACAGAAATTAAATTTTATTAGAGACATTTTCCTGATTCGGAGCAACCTGAGTACCAAACAGGTTGGATCTGTAAAGCAGCAGTTTGAGTGCCAGTGACTGAAGCTGCAGAGCTTTGTGGGCAGAAGCAGCACAGAGCATGCAGGGCAGGGGGAGAGGTGGCATCTGCAACTCCCAGGAGCTGTTCAGAGCATCATCTTTCCTTGGGAGTGTGGGGAATGCAGTGGGTTTGGGCCAGTTTCTTCTTGAAAGGTCTTGCACTGGAGGGTCCTTGATGAATATTCTTAGTCAAAAGATTTTCTTCCATATCCTGTTTAGAGACAAAACAAGCACAAACCTAATCAGTCCTGGCACTGAAGGTCCGAGATACCAGTATCCCCCAGACATTAGGATTATGTGGGAGTGGCCATAAACATTCCAAAAGCAAAAAGGAAAACTCCAGCATGGCACAAAGGCTGTGGGATTTATGAGGTTCTGCAAAGAACGGGACAGATGAAAAATACCAGCAGAGCTTAAACTACAGGATCAGCTGATATCACCCACAAAATCGAACAGAAATGAACTGTGTGCTTTGGAAGTGGAGTTGATCCTTTGCACACAAAGAGGAAAGAATTGTTAGTAACAGTAAATCTAATACTTTCCAGAAATTTTAGTTTATCCTCTGGAAGAGTATGTTGGTATAAATTAGTGCACAGATTAGTCGGGATGTGACTGAGAGAACACTGTGCCCATAGCATGGTTCTCACCTTGGCTTTCACCACCACTCCTGCAGGACTGGGACTGGGAAGATGAAGAGTAGGAGTGGGAGCTGCTGATGCCTCCTGAGGTTCTTCCTCCTCCTCCTCCAATGCATCCACCACTGCTTCCTCCTCCCATTCCTCCACTTCCTCCTCCCATCCCTCCACTTCCTCCTCCAATTCCTCCTCCACCGCTTCCTCCTCCGATTCCTCCTCCACAGCTTCCTCCTCCCATTCCTCCTCCCATTCCGCTGCTGCCGCCTCCATATCCACCGCTCATGCCACCACCTCCTCCTCTTCCTCCTCCAGAATAACCACCACCTCCAATTCTACCACCTCCCATGCCTCCTCCCATTCCTCCTGCCGGAATTCTGCAAAGAAAGAGAAAGAAAGGGAAAAAAAGTTAACCAAAACACTTTGCCATCCAAAGGCACTGAGCTACAGCTGCTGCCCAGGAGCCAGCACCTCTCTGGGCCGTGCTGCTGGTTAAAACCCAGCACTGCACAGCAAAACAACTGAGGCAGTGCCAAAAATTACCCTCTCTTTCAGCTTCAACTTGAATGCAAGAGCTTTTGCTTTTCCCACATTCTGCCTAGGGGTTCCTTGCAATATTTGGCACATACATCAGTGTATGGCTCAAAATCAGAAAGAAGAGAATGAAACTTTAGCTGATGTGTCGGGCACCATTTCTGAGAAGAAGCTGGCACACTGCATAAGTGAGGCTGCTGTAGCTTGAACTTTCAGAAACTTTATAAAGGTTTATAAATGAAAGGTTTATAAAGGTTTTATAAAGGAAAACTGGTTGCTTTGGTGGGGTGTTTTGCTTACAGTCTTTTCCTGTCTTTTCAGTTCCTGGCTTTCCTGGAACCAAGCTCTCTTACATGGGTTTCCTTGTCCAGCCCCAAACTGGTAGTTCAGAATTTCTGCATTAATTTTTTTTCACATGAGTTATATTCTGAACAGAATGAAATATCTCCCACCTGGGAGGCAATTGGCCAAGACAATTTCATTTCAGTACAAGATCTGTTTTGCAAATCTCGACTGTTACATTTCCTGGGGGTGATCAACCAGCAGTTGTGTGTCACACAGTGCTGTGTTCTGTCAGTACTTACACAAGATCCTGCTGCCCCTCCTCCAGCAGAGCTCGGTACTGCTGGATCTCCTGCTCCAGGCGGGTCTTGATGCCCAGCAGCATCTTGTACTCCTCGTTCTGGCTCTCCATCTCACAGCGGATGCTGGCCAGCTCCTCCTCCAGGGGCCCGATCATGCCCTGGATCTGCTGCAGCTGCATGTTATAGCGACGTTCCGTGTCATCCAGGTTGGACTGCAGAGAGTCAATCTGCAAAGGGAAAACAAAATGCAGGGTTCATGGGAATGTGGTGATTTTAACTGATTTTTGTGGGAAAACAGGAGATCTTCACTAATCCTCAGGAAAAAAGTGGATCATTGAAGATAAATAATCCAGTATTCCGTTCTCCTTGGATGGATTACTTGCTGGCTGTACCTTTTCTTCTCACATACAGCCTGTGTCACAGGTAAAGCAAATGCCCTTCCTTACCATGCTGATCTGTGACTGCAGCTCAATTTCCAGACTCTGATATTCACGCCTCAGCTCAGAGATCTGCTGGTTGCTTGATTGTATCTCCTGGCCACTTGAGTGGACTTGTTGATTAACTTCTTCCATCTGAAAAATTAAAATCCAAAATTGAGGCATTTATGATAATTAGAAAACATTTTGTGGGGTTATCATAAAAGCATCAGGAAATCAATTAATAAGAATAAAGATGCCATGCAGACTGTTTATTTCCCACAAGCCACTCTGCCAACACCCTGGCATTCACTGGCTGCTGGAACATAGAGGCTCTTCCTGTTTTACCACATAACTGATGTTCCAGGACTGACCTGTTGTAGGAAACTGCCTAAAATAATTAAAGTTATTGTTCTTTAAATAACACATAAGTTGCTTTTCACCAGCTGTAAATAGGTCCATTACTTTGTGAAGGATTTAATTGCCAAAGCCCGTGCTTTACCTTGGTTTCATACCAGCTTTCCACCTCCTTCCGGTTGTTCTCAATGAGCCTCTCGTACTCACAGCGCATTTCATTTAATTTCTCCATTAAGTTAATGCCAGGAGTAGCATTGACCTCCACATTGACATCTCCACCAGACTGGCCTTGCAGTCCTCTCATTTCCTGAAAAAAAAGTCACAAAAGCCCCATGAGGTTCTCAGAGGGTGAAGGTAAGGAGGAATGGCATCAGTTCAAAGAAAGAGAAGGAAAAGGACATAGATCCTCACACAGCCCATGACTCCAGCAAAAGGGCCTTGCCTGCCCTTGCCATGGAACAATTCTGCCCTTCCTGAGCTCCAGTGCTCACTAAACAATTCCTGAGCTCCAGGGCTCACAGACAGGCACTGCTTGGGGTGACCCTGGTGCTGCCTCCACTGGGTTGTAAGGAATTCTGTGAAGTGTACTCTTTGTGGGAATCTTTTCTTCTCAGTGGGAAATCTCATTGAAGAGAGTAAAAATGCTTTCTTTATGACTCCTCCATATAGTCTATCAAATTTTCCTTCCATGAGTTCAGCAAGAAAACTGTAGTTTGTACTGAAAGCCATGCATCTCCTCGGTGTCACGTGTTGACCTGGTGTTTCATGACAGCTGTGGGCAGCTCTGCCCTCTACACACTCCTCAACATCACAACCAGCTTGTGTCAAGTTGCATGGTCAAAACCAGTGCCAAAACTGATTGCTGCTGGTGAAAAAAGCGAGGGGAAATTCTCTGAGTGTTTTGTTGCCTTTAATTGTTGAAGTGTGAAGAAACGTACCTCTTCGTGGTTCTTCTTCAGGAAGATCAGTTCCTCTTTCAGGGACTCAAACTGTGTCTCCAAGTCAGATCTGGACAGAGTCAGTTGATCCAGAAGTGGACGTAATCCATTGATATCACTTGCCACACTCTGGTGGAGAGTATATTCAGTCTCATACCTGCATGACAGAAAGGAAGAGAGTAAAAGTGCTGCCAGACCTCTTTGTTTGGTATCTCAGTTATGAACAGTTCCCATCTTACATCTCTGGTCAATTCTTAGAAGAAAGGACCCTGTTCTCTTTCTGTCTCCAATAGCTGTGTTTGATTTCAGTACAGATTCTCTCTGTGAGATTTATACCATGAGGATTATGCTTATAAATCTACATGCAACAATGGAGAAACTTAGAATGGAGTCCCTTAAATGTGTCTTTTCAAGAACTTGCCTGGAGAAAAATAATAATGAACACCCAAAGCAATCCTTCTCAAAATGCTTTTCCCAACAATTCTCTATTCTGTAGCCAAAAGTCTCCGGCTTCTACAAAGATTAATTGGCAATGGAAACTCGTGGGGATAAAGGGAGGCAAAGTGCACAGAGCCAGGAAGGGAGTGACTCACTTCAGTCTGAAGTCATCCACAGTCATCCTGGTGTTGTCCATGTCAAGAAGCATCCTGTTAAGGTCCACATTTGCACCAACAATCTGAAAGGGAGGGAGCAGGTGTTATTCAGTTGTCTTTTCAGTCTGACAACAGAGACAAGAAACACCTGTGCACAACCACCTTGCACAAGGGGTTCGTGGCAATGTCAAGCCTTCAAGGCTGACTAGAGCTGCAGGAACTATTGAGAGAGATGAGTTTATTGCTTCCAGATAAAAGAAAGTGTTTTTACTGTTAATTTTGGTTTATAAATATCCATTAAAAATACCTTGTTGGAGAGAATAACTAAATTAACTCCTCATATTCAAAAAAGAAAAAAAAATTCCAACCCAGCCAACAAAAAACAGTGGGAAAGTAAAATTTCCATTACTTTTGAGAACAGCCACATTCACACAAGAGATACATGACTGTTAAATGGCTGAGGGCTGGAACGAAACTAACTGCACATGCTGCCTTGAATGTACAGGAGTACATTCACAAAAACATCCAATTAATAAAGCAAAAACAGCACAACACAAGCAGGGATTAAATCTGCTGTGCAAGAGTGAAGAACGAGCGAGCAGCAGCCCAGCACTGAAGGGAGCACAGGCCATGGGATGGGGCTCTGGTGATGATGTTCCACTGCACCCAGCAATGCTTCCTGTCCCAAATACACGTGTGGCAGGACACACGGACAGGAGCTGGTCCCCACACCACTCTGCTTCCTGACTACAGCACAGGAAGGGCAGCATCACCCCAAACAGGGGCCTTTTGCTGCATGAGAAAGTGCCATTCCAATAAGAACCTGATCCAAGTTAGTCAAAGTACATCGTACCTGGTTTTGCAGCTCTTCAATTGTCCTGTAATATTGGCTGTAATCCTTGCTCTGAGAGGGAGCTTGATTTTTGTACCACTCCCTGATCAGCTGCTCGAGTTGGGAGTTTTCTTCCTCCAAGCGTCGCACTTTATCCATGTACGACGCCAGGCGGTCGTTGAGGTTCTGCATGGTCAGCTTCTCGTTTGTGGAGAGCAGGCCAGAATCATCCCCAAAGCCAAAACTGCCTCCCCCATAGCCGCCACCTCCACCAAAGCCACCGCTGCCCCCAAAGCCACTAAATCCACCTCCACTGAACCCACCACCTCCATAACCACCTCCCATTCCCCCAAATCCACCCCCGCCCGATCCAAGCCCTCCTCCCATACTTCCACAGCTCATTCCTCCTCCGTAGCTGCCCCCGCTTATTCTGCCCCCGTAGCTGCTGCGGCTGATCCTGCCACAGCTGCCACTGCTGAAGCCGCCCCCGTAGCTGCTCCTGGAGCCTCCTCCACCAAAGCTTCTCCCAGAAAAGCCCCCGCTGCCTCCAGAAGAGGTGTATTTTCTCGAGGACACTGAGGAGTATCCACCAGACCTACCCCCTCCACCACCTCCACCACTGCATCTTCCACCGCCACCTCCTCCCCCTCCACTGCTAATTCTGATGGTACTGGTCGAAGATTTGGTGCCACAGCTCATGGTGACAGCAGGCAGGAATCAAACCGCAACCCCAAATTTAGCTGCACAGCCTGATAAGCTTCAGGACTGCAAATTTTCATCCCCAGCTCTCTCTATTTATGCATTTGACACTGGGTGTCACCATCAGGGTGTTTCCTTCTCCCAGGGCATTTACCAAACTTCTTGTTTGTGCCAAGAATAATTTGCTGAACAGTATTTTTGTGCACCTATCTCAGGCAATCCAGCCCACAGCTGGGCTTCTGAGGCTTGGTTAAGGTTGAACATCTCACTTCTTTTGGGTGGCATTCTTTTCTTTTAGTGGTTTCTGGAATAGGTACTTTCTCTGCTCAGGTTTTGTAGCTGCTCTTGCTAAAGGCTGTTGTTTGTTCTCTTTTGCTCTTTCCAGCTTTGTGCATTTCATATTTTCTACACAGCTTATGTTCCATTTCTCACCATACAGGCTAGTGCAAGAGTTTTATTAACAGGGTTGAGTGACTTGTAAAGATTGTCCAACTTGTGTATCCCTGCCAGCACTTAGAGAACATCTTATTTAATATGAACAGGCTATTTCAAGCAATGCAGAGGGATTCTTGTTTAAAAATCAAAATCCCTCCTTTGTGAAGAAAACACTGGAGCAGCACAAAGCCAGTCAAGTCTTAGAATTGAAAAAGAAAAATAATACTAGACTTTTTTCACCAAAGCAGTGTTGATCTAAAATAGAAGGAAGATCAAGGACATGTTAATTCTATTATAAAGTCAATTGTATCCTAATTAAAAGTTGTTTTACTGCAGACAATGATTTAAAAACTAGTGTGTGGGAAGACTTTTTATCATTTAATATAAAGCAGCTCACTCTATTGTTAATGTGTCACTGCTAATATTGTAGGTGATAAAGTAATTATATCTCCTATTCTTAAAGCAAAAATCCTTGAGATTAAAACAGCATCCTGAGAGAGAAAAGCTGAAAGACTTTTTACACAAATCAGTAGAAATCACGCTGTTGAAACCCCAAAAGAAATGACCCCACACTTTGGTGTTGTCCTCATCCCCAGAAGCTGACCCTGGATGGAAGGGTTTCCATCCTCACTGGGCGCTTGGATGCCAAAGCCGAGTGTCTGAAGGCAGCTGTGCAAATAGCAGCACAAGCCCAGCATTTGTGTCTTGCTGTAGAACTGTCCCAGTGTGCCCAGGAGAACGTGCACAGCTTCCCAGGGACACTTCTGCTCTGTCTGAAATGTCTTCATCCCTGCCCTCCTCTCTGTGGGGTCACGGAGCATTTAGTGACTGTGGGTAATTATGAAATGGAGCAATTCCCCTAAACCTCAGGGACAGGAGCAGAGGGCTCGCCCCAGGAGCTGCCATTTGTGCTCTGCTGTCCTTCTCCCAGCCAAAACCTCTTGGAGATGACAATGCAGCATAGTCCTTGCTTTCCAGAGGTCGCCTTGGTGGGATGTTGATTGTAAATTCAGGATTATTTAACATTTCCTGACCGCGTGCTTTGTGCCGGCCTTTGTGCCGTGTCTGCTCCAGCATTGCTCTATTGCTGCTTATGCAATTGCTTTCAAAACCTCCTGATTTTATCTTGCTATTTGATCTCTCAATGGCTGAAAGATGATGAAAGATTCCGAGCAGTTTGGTGATGGAATAATTTCTCCTGATTCTCAGCTGGAGGCTGGTAGTGACACCTCAGCAGCATAAACAGTTTCTGGGCTTTAGCACAGTCTGTTATTGGTGCAGAAAGATGGAGTTTGCTATAGGAAAAGTGGGTTTTCTTTTTTCATGCTGTTTTGCCTCTGGGTCTGGGTAATGCTGCTTTGGTCAGTGGGGCCCTTTGTCACAAACTCTGCTGTGGTGAGTAAAATTGATTATCGTGTTCAGATTCCCATCAGTGATTCCAGGGATATTCTTTAGACATGTGTTTCATAGCTAAGATAGAAGATCTGTGGGTTTGTTAATGATAGTAAATGCGAATTTCCCTGGAATTATTAAAGAAAGAGTAAAAAATTTGCCAAAGTAAAATCTTAATCTATTTATTTATCTTCTGAGAACCCACACTGTTTCCTATTTTATTTACTGATGTATTTTTCCATATCTAACTGTTCACAGCAGGGCTTTGTCCATACAGGAGAGTTCTTATGATGAGGCAGGCTTGAAAAATACTTTAAAAAATGACCCACTAAGGGTGGAAAACTTCCACTCACCTTGGCATTTCATTTTAGCTTTATATTGTTACCACTCTTTTATATAAAGAAGGGTCATAAATCACATATTTTGCCTATAGATCTAAGGTAACTTTTAAGTCACATGCTCATAGGATGTTCTTGTTTTCTCTTTATCATTGCTGCTTTTTCATTTTTGTTAGTAGTTCCACCTGGGTTTTGTAGGAGTCCTGCTGACCATGTGTATTCCTGGAGCTGAGGACTGCCCTTGGCATGTTTGGTTTCTGTCACAATCACTGTGTGTCTCTTTGGAGCAGGACACTGAAATGCCTGAAAAAGACAGGTGAAATATGAATATTTCATCCTCCTATAAATTTGTACACACTGAATTCCCTCCTGGCTGATTTTTAAAATTTTTTTTATTATTAAATATTTGACTGTGCAAGTACTTGTAAACCGGAGAAGATCTGTTCTGTGGACAGAATGAAATTTGATTTCCAAGCTCATTAAATGAGCCTTTAAAGACTTTTGTTGTCTGATGCTTTTCACTAATATGTTATATGGATAATGTAAATTTATGGAATGACCTTAAAAATAACCATCAGCTTTAGGACCATCTCTCATCTCTTTCCCCTGCGTGAAGCACAGTTGAATAATCAATATTTCTGTGTCGATGCAGCATCCATACCTTATATAAGATTCTGTTTCCCAATGGGAGCAGGATAAGGAGCTGTATTTGTGCAGGCAGCAGCAGTGCCCAGCCTGCAGTGCTGGAATGTTCCGAGCACACAGCTCCTGCTCAGCCCAGCCCATTCCTTCACTCTCGCTCTGTTATTGCTCTCCTTTAATCAGGCCTCCGTGATCCGTATCAGAGACGTGGCTCCCAATCACCACAGTGATGACAAAGCCATGCTGCAGAACGGGGAGACTTTTCCAGCAGGCTGGAGCTGCTGCATTCCAAACAGACCTGGAGAAAATGTGTTCCCCATTTTGTGCCGGTGTGCTGAAAAATTGAAGCATTTTTCCTTAACTCAGTGTCATTCTGCTGCCTCAGGCAACTACTAGAGTTTCTTTTCATCTATTTGATGATCTCTTCCCGTCAGAAATTTTTATAAGAGGGGGTCTGTTTTCACCTCAGAGACAGTGCTCACGCCTCATTTCTGCTTCAGCTCAGAATGTTCTAGTGAAGTCACTGTCATTTCTGAAGAAATTTAGACCCAGCAAAGCAAACAAGGACCCCTGAGGCAGCAGTGGGTTTGCCTATGAAGTGTAAAACCTCCAGCACTCTCCCAGCACAACCTTTTGTACAGGATAACCTGGACTTTCCATGCAAGGAGGCTGATGGGAAGATCAGCTGTTCCTCAGATCCTAAAATTGCACAAATGGTCTTTGCCACTTAGCTGTGAGAGCTGTGGGTCAGGGGGTGTGTGCCCCACAGCTGGGGACACTTTGCAGGCTGCTAATTCCCTCCTGTTAGCTGTCAGTGTTTCTAGCAGTTTCTGGGCCACAATCAGAGTGCTTCCACTCTCATTTCCCCAGTCTCCTACAGGGTGAGGGCAATTAGATTGGAATAATTCATTTTGTTGGTACCAAAACAGACCAGCCAGAGGCCACGGTCAGAACATCTGCCAAAGTTCCTGCCTCTCTCTGAGGTTTTGGAACCCAGGGGGTTCCTATGATGCCTTTGGCCAACCCAAAACCTGCTCAGGAGGATTTTCAGCCTTGCCAGAGGTGTCAGAGACCCTGGAATGATACTGAAAATGCCTGTGGCTCTGATTCTAACCCATGGAACAAGCTGTCAACTTTGTATGAAGAATTTTGAGTCACAAAAGCTTAGATAGAAAAATAGTAGTAGTTATAAGTAAAAAGAAAAGAATTTGAGTGTATGTACAGGGGGGTTTAAAGCCCTGTACAGGGGGATTGGAGATCTGTACAGGGGGGTCTGAGGCACAAGATGGAGAATTTTTACACATGGCATGTTATCTTTTGTTCTTCTTCACAACCTCCATCTTCTTGGTGATGTTGGCACTTTTGGATTGGTTTGACACAGATCTGGACAGTGTGGTGTGAGGGGCATGGATTGGTAGTTAATTATAAACATTAAATAGGTAGTTATTAGTATAAAAGATCAGAGCTGACCCGGGGCGGGCACAGTGTGTCTCTGGACGCGTTCTGTGCCAACCCTGGCAGGGCAGAGAAATCTACTTTTGATAAGGAACTGACAAACTGCCTTGAGAACACGAACAAACCACTCCAGATACTCCTGCAGAGACACGGGCTGGACACCTGGACTTTTCTGTACATTGTGGGGTCTCCCGGGATTGCGGAGATCCTCGCACTGAGGTTCAGGTGCCTCAGTCCATTGGGGCTGTGCAACCTCAGAGCCCCTGGCAGCTGTGGGCACCCACACCTGGGTGTCTCTGGTCAGTGCAGTGTCCTGTGAGACTCTGGGGAGTGGGACCCCAGCCTGCCTGCAGGTGTGCCACGTTCTGCTCCTGCACCCTGTGCGGTGGGGAAGGACATGCAGGGCATCTGCTCTCCTTGCAGCATAGCCCAGGGAGGAAAGTCCTGCTGGGCTGAGCTCTGCAGAGGATTTACACTCTCAGGGACAGCTCAGGTGGGCTCTGCCTTGCCCCACGGCGCAGTGACACGATGCACTTGCTGGACTCATCCTGCAGCCCGTGAAGATGACCTGGGTAGCATTTGGCAATTAACAGAGCTGACAATGAATGCTCAATAAAAGAGACATCAGCACGATGTACACACAGGCAATTTGGAAATTGCATCTGTGCCTTCAAATGGACACATGGGAGCTTGGGAGCTCTGAAGCCAAACAGAAGTGTGTGCACATTGCTTTTTGCCTAAGGATCCTCTGAAGGTCTTGTTCCAACACGTACCACAATTATCTCCTCAGAGCACTAATAGGAACACCAGATAAGTATCCGAATTGCAACACTTTGTGCTCATAAAATTAAAGCTTATTATGCTGATTAATGACTAATGAGATGCATGCAAATAAAAAGTGCAAAGTTCTCCTCACTCCTCAGTATTGCTGCTGCCCCATTTTGAGCCTGCCCTAAGCTTTGACACCTGGCACTACAATGTTTGTATTTCTTACTCCTGCTTTGCAATAGTTTGAGTTTTCCAGCTCTGTTCCTCCATGTAAGTCTGTTTTCTCAGAAAGCAAGTACCAGTGATAACCCAGGTGCGGAGTTAGTAATCCAGAAGGTAAAAAGGAAAGAATCCTTAAAATTTGCTTTTTTTTCTGGGGTTTGGTAAGAAACCATCTCATTTTAGTCTGCTTTTTGTCTGTAATCAGTGCTAATGCCACGATTAAGTAGGAGGTTTTGTGAGTTTATTGGTGGTTTGTATTTATTTTGTCACATACCATAGCCTGCAATAAACCATATTATGAAGCTGATTTACATTGTAGATGCAGACTCATTAAATATATAACCATTATAAAAACATCTTGTTGAGAAAGCCACAGATTTTAGATAAAGAAAAGACAATACAATCAATGCTCAGTAGCAAAAGTAGCAGTAGTAGTAGTATAATATTTATACTTTTGGCTCAGAAATGGTTACTTATTATAACATATCAAAATAAGCATTTGAATCAGCAGCAGAACTGCACTGAGTATTGCAACATGCTGCACCCTCGGACGTGTCTGTGCTCAGCACTTGGTTCTCAGCCCCTGAACTGCCTCACTGCCCTTCCCACACTCCAAATTCCAGTTTCTGCTTTGCTCCCTCAGGGATCAATTAAAGAGAAATTCTTCTTCCAGGTTAAATGCAGAGATGCTTGAGAATTAGATAACCAGCAGCAAAATACTAAAAGTAAGTTATATTTTTGGAAAGAAGGACAGGAGCAAGAAGTGTCAGCGGTACCACAGTGTCAGGGAGCAATGAACTCCAGCATGGACAGGCTGCTCCTCTGAGGAAATCACACCCAACCACCCCAAGAGCCTCCTGCTGTAAATCACCCTGGGACAGCCAGGAAGCAGGCACTGAGCAGGAACATTTTTGAGGTTAACTTGGCAGGCTCCTAGGGGAGATATGAGAAGCAGGGCTCCTGGATTGGGAGTATTCCTTAATTTGGCCTGCTGGTTGGGTACCCTGAACAGACAGGTCTGAGAAACAGCTGTCACCACCTGCCAGAGGTGGAAAACCAGCAGAGCAGTTGGAGAAGGTAGAAGGTAGGCTCATGGGACAGGTAGCAAAACAGAGACAAGTGTGATGTGATGCTGCAAGGGGTTAAAAATAAATAAGGTGATAAGGCAAAGGATCCCCACCATCGCTGTGGTGTCAGGCCAGGCCCATCAGCACGTGCTTGTGTGTGCAGGAGTCCCTCATGCAGGTGAGCTGGTTCCTCCAGGCCCCAGAGAAACATTGGTCAGGAAAAAAATTGGATTTTTTTTTTTTNCAATACTAATTCATGGCTGAGAGCCTGGCATAAGGCAATGCTGTGAATCATTGGCACAGATCTGCTTGGAACTCAGGCGTTTAGGATTCCCGTTCCCACGGTCTCCCACTCAGGCTGTGTTTCCTCACATTCTCCCATGAGTGATGCCTTCCTCAGAGGGAAAAAACAAACCTCATGGTTTTAAAACTGAGGGAGACTCATAGAGTGATCGTTGTGTTTGGGCTTAAGCAGGTGAGGGGAGAAGTGCACAGGAGAAAGGATGTATCTGTGAGCAGGTGTTGTGTGAGAAACCTTCTGGGTTATTTTCAAGTGGAATTCCCAACAGAGCTCATATTTTAAAGAGGTTTTATAGGGAATAGTCAGTTTCTTAAACCCACCCTCTTGTCCCTGGTGGAAGTCAATAGCAGAAGGGTTTTGACTGAGTTTTCCCATCGCAGAACATTGTTCATTGCAGTGCAGACTAAAAAGTTTTGCCCAGTGAGTCTTAAGTGGTGAATATTTCACTGAAAACTTTGGGTCTTATGGGTAATCTGACACATCATTGTGTATTCCACAGGTAGGGCTTGATATTTGTAACTGATTCAAACAGAAATCTCTGCTGAAGGAACTTGGACCAGACACAGTTTTCTGGTTGCATCAGAGAGAAGCAAAGATTTATTAGCATTTATTCCACAGGAACACCAATCACAGTAGAGATGAACTCAGGTAACAGTGATTTGGAACAGAAGCACAGATGGAAGAAGCAGACAGGACATGCAGAGAGCTCTGACGAGCCCCTGGAGGGAGCAGTGCTGGGTGAGTTGGACGAGTGTTTGCTCCTGCTCGTGGCAGGGGATGTTCAGCCTTGCTCAGTTGAGTCTTGCTTGGTCCAAAGGCCTCACTGGGAGGTCGTGCAGTGGAAGATGCTGGTCTCACTGATCACTCCTCAACCTTTCTAAAACTCCCTGTTGAGACATGGAGGAAAGCGAGAATTTATTCAAAGAATTCAGTATTTTTTACCTTATGTTACTTCCTAAGCACCACCTGTGCAGTTCTCAGTGCACCAGGATTGTTCCCAGCCTTCTGGAAAGGTGCAGACAGTGTCAGAGCTGAGTTTGTACAGTGTGTGTGCAGATTTAGCAATTAACTACATGGGTCTGCTTCCGTTCTCAGCCATGGGAGTGCAAATCACTTGAAATTTAGAGTGGCTGCAGCTAAACAAACCAAACACAGGTGAACTTAGAATCTGCATTTGTGTGTGTACAGATATTTACAGTAGATTTTTATAAGTTAGAGAGATGGCACATAATATGCTTTACTCTTGCCTGCCAAGCATTAATATATGTTGGAGTGTTGCAGGCCAGAGGGGATGTTTGATCAGAGGAGTAAATTTTTGCGGAGGAGTTTGCCAAGCCTGTGTAGGAATTTTTTAAAAACAGCTTGTCTACACCAAATTTTACCAAATAATCTTCCTCATGACACAAAATCCTCCTGAATTCACTGCCTTGTTTTCAGCATCAGGAGTGCCTGTGCAGTGTTCCTACTGTTTGCACTGATGGCTTCAGGCCCTTTGGGCAAGAGCCAATTCTCACGTCACGACTGTCAGTCTGCAACAGAAACTGTGCTTGGGCAGAGCCTGGCTGAACCTGGTTATTGCAGGGAGTAAATGGAAACCTCAAAGCAGGACCATTTTCCATCTTTTCATTAAAAAAAATCAAAAGCTGAATTGAGTATTTCTAAAAATTACATCTTCCTGCTCATTTTCATCATTTTCTGGCTTTTGTCTGAGGTGTTGCCAGGACCTGCACCCTTACCCTGTCTCATTTGTTTTATGGCTTCAGACACTTCCTCCATGGTTGCTCCTCTCTCCAATGTTTTGTTTCCTTCCAGGCAGAGCTTCATGTTTTCAGCACTTCCTGGAACTAGAGCCAGGAAATCAGATGTGGATCAGACCCTTTGGTCATTCTCCACTTTTGCTGCTTCAGTATTTTGCAGCCAATGCCCTTTATATTTTAAATGTCTCGAGTGTTCCGACTATTCTACCCTGCTTTAACCAACCCCTGCTTAGTGCCAGTCACATTTCTTACTTTCCTAGTTCCCTGCACACATTGGATTTGGCACCATTTTCCCTTTTCCCCCTCCATTTCCTCTTTTCACCCATCCTCTGACACAACTCTTCATGCCATCCTTTGTGCTGCTCATGTTGATTTGTCACAGTGTAAGAACAAATGTCAGAGTGGCCTTAAAACAAGATTGGGAAAAAAATAGCAAAAATATTTCCAGGAAGGAAGTTGTTATATCCTTTCCTGCTATTCAGAGAGAATTGTGAATTGCAGGATGTATTTTTAAATTCCATTTTTACCTGGGCTTTCACAAGAGTTGCCAGACTGGGACTGGGAAGATGAAGAGCGGGAGAGGCAGGATTTACCTCCTCCTCCTCCACCACTGCCACCTCCTCCACCTGAAGTTTTACCACAGATTCCACCTCCTGTTCTTCCTCCACTCCCTCCTCCTCCACTTTCAGAAGAGGAAGATCTTCCATAGGATCCTCCAGTTTTTCCTCCACTGCTTCCTCCACCTGAGGACCAACAGCTTCCTCCTCCACTGCTTCCTCCATGACCTCCTCCTCCTCCTGAAGATCCACCACCAGCTCCTCCTTGTGAAGTGCTGTAAGGAGGAAGGGGTGTGTTATTGCTTTCTTACCTTTCATTTTCCCAAATAATGGTACTTAGGGGAAGAAGTGGCAAATTACAATTCTAAAAGCTTTTGTAAAAGCACAGCTTTGTATGCTGCCAGCTAAGATTTAGATTCCATGTGAATTCTTGTGCTCGTAGTAAATATGCTGATGATTAATCCTGTGCACCAGTTCCTAACACAAACATTGCTGCTGCTCTCTTTCCCTGATTGCATCGACAGAAAGTTAATTAACTCATTAATGATGTTATGATTAACTGATTAACTGATGTCTGTACCTAATGCCCTGCTGCCCCTCCTGCAGCAGAGCTCGGTACTGCTGGATCTCCTGCTCCAGGCGGGTCTTGATGCCCAGCAGCATCTTGTACTCCTCGTTCTGGCTCTCCATCTCACAGCGGATGCTGGCCAGCTCCTCCTCCAGGGGCCCGATCATGCCCTGGATCTGCTGCAGCTGCATGTTATAGCGACGTTCCGTGTCATCCAGGTTGGACTGCAGAGAGTCAATCTGCAAAGGGAAAAACAAAATGCAGGGTTCATGGGAATGTGGCAGGATTAGATCGTTTTCATACCCAACGTGAGAAAAGTCCCACGTGGTGTTGGATCCACCAGGGATCCTCACTGATTGTCACAGCTGACATCCTGGCATTCCAGCAGCTCCTGAGTTCTTCGCATATCAGGGGCTGAGGAGCAGCTGTTACCTACCAGACTGATCTGGGACTGCAGCTCAATTTCCAGGCTCTGAAATTCACGCCTCAGCACAGAGATCTGTTGGTTGCTTGATTCTATTTCCTGGCTACTTGAGTGGACTTGTTGACTCACTTCCTCCATCTGAAAAATGAATGGAGAGAATTGGAGTTTCTGAGTTTTACTTAGAGTGCCAACATGGGAGTTTATGTTTGGGACCACCTGGGACACAACAATTTGCAGAAGGGCCACTGGTAGAATGGGGCTGTTAAACTTGCTTTGTGGCTCTGCCAGAACAATTCAAGCTCTCTTGTGATTTACTTCATTTTGACCAGAAGGACTCTACCATTATTTTGTAAAAGTGATGGATGTTGTGTCATTCCTCTACAGGAAGTTCTTACCAAGAGTTGTCATCATTTACCTTGCCTTCGTACCACTTTTCAACCTCTGCACGGTTTCTCTGAATAATAGCTTCGTACTCTTGCCTCATCTCATTCAGTTTTTTCAGCAGATCCTCTCCTGGAGCAGCATTTATCTTCACATTCACATCCCCATCAGACTGGGATTGCAGCAGTTTCATTTCCTGCAGAGAAAACCCAGGCCCAAGGACAATGAACACAAATGGACCCTTTCAACAACATATATGTGTGTGTGTGTGTATGTGTGTGTGTGTATTTATATATTTATATATATTTAGAGGGGTTGTGTTGCAGTTATTCAGCCTTGACTTTCCAGTCATTGCTCGTTGAGGGGGCTGAGCTCAGGGGCACGCTGGAGCAGCCTGGCCCTGCCCCTCAGCTTCCCCCCTCTCCAGTGTGCATTTCAACGAGCTGGCTCTTACCTCCTCGTGGTTCTTCTTGAGGTCGATGATCTCCTCCTTCAGAGACTCAAACTGCATTTCCAGGTCGGACCTGGTCAGGGTCAGGTTGTCCAGCAAGGGCCTCAGGCTGTTGAGGTCGCCCTCCACGTTCTGCCGGAGCCCGATCTCCATCTCGTACCTGCCCAGGGACGATGCAGAGAGGTGAGCCCTGCTCCTGGCACCTCAATCCTCCTCCTCCTAATAACATCCTCCATTTTATTTATGGAAAATTCACCTATTCCAGTATCAGTGTCTGCTTTTGTGTCTGTACTTTAGAGCATGCAGCATCTCTCAGCCATCAGAATTAGGAAATCATCAGCCAGTACTTGACATTTAATATATAATATTACTTAATAACATAAATTGATTATTCCTTATACTAAATAAATGTAAAGTTTAATATTAATATCAAACATATTTTGTCATTTCTTTCATTGTCTCTTCTTACTGCAACTCTGTAGATAGATTCCGTCTATCTAGTTAACCTGACTCTCAGTGACAATCACAATTTTTATTTTCTTAAAAAGAAAACTTCTTGTAACCTCTGGCTCTGCAGCCATAGGCAGCATTCCTGTCAAAGATCACTCTAGGAATACTGAAAAATTTGAAGTCTTAAAAATTATTTCAGTTGCCCTGCCATAGAAGCAGGAGGAAGCCAAATCCCTGTGGATTGATATTTGTTTATGGAATGAATCTGTGGAACTAAGTTTAGGAAAGCAGGAGGAAGGAAATCAGTGCCTGTAAAAGAGCAATATATATTTACTTTATTCTAAAGTCTTCTGCAGTCATCTTTGTATTATCCAGGTCCAAAAGTACCTTGTGGGTTTCCACAGCTGCAGCCACAATCTAGAAGAGAAACAATATGTTAGGAGAACGTTCCCTGTGAATCTCTGAGTCTGTCAGTGCTTAAACTTAAACTTCTCTGGCCAAGAACATCCTACCTGGTTTTGAAGTTCTTCAATTTGTCCATAATAGTGGCTGTAGTCCTTTGGGCCAATAGGCCCTTGCTTCTGGTACCACTCCCTGATTAACTGTTCAAGCTGAGCATTTTCCTTTTCCAAATTCCTGACTGTCTCCATGTAGGAAGCCAGGCGTTCATTAAGGCTCTGCATGGTCAGCTTCTCATCGTTGGAGAGAATTCCCACATTCCCTCCATAAAAGCCACCGCTGCCAAAGCTGCCACCACTGAAACCAGCAGCACCTCCTCCAAAGCCGCTCCCGCCTGACCTGAAGCCTGTTCCCATGCTGCTGTGGCCCATTCCCCCTCCATAACATCCACCCCCCAGCCTTCCTCCGCAGCTGCTGCTGCTCATTCCTCCTCCGTAGCTGCTGCGCCGGCCGTAGCCACCGCCTCCCCCGCCGTAGCTGCTCCGGGAGCTTCCTCCGCCACAACTGCTGCCCGAAAACCTGCCGGCGCCACTCGTCCTGGAGGTGACTGTCCTCGAGGAGGACGAGGAGTGCGAGCTGCCCCCTCCACCCCCTCCGCCGCTGCTCCCCCGCAGGCAGCTCTTCAGGGGCTGCTTGGAGCCGCAGCTCATGGTGGCAGTAGCGGATAACTCAGGTGAAAAGTCAAAGCTGGTCTTACAGTTGTTCTGGAATCATAGCTCCAAGTTCCAGCCAGCCTCCTCTGCATTTATACCTCAGATGCTGGGTGTCACCGTGGAAGGGAGTACCCGCTTTCCATGTGTGGTTACAAGCCCTAATTTGCCAAAAGGAGATGCTTGGCAGTGGCAGGAAGCTTAACCCTTCCTCTAAGTGTTTGTGACCATTTGTTTATTAATACAAAACATGTAATTTCTGTTGGGTGGCTCTGAATTAGGGAGATCTCTGTTGAGATCTAGTGCACTGGTTTCCAGTCATCCGAAACAAATTCATCCCACTCACCTCGTCCTGGTCACAGCCCTCTCAGCACAACAAACATGCTGCCACAGTGCAGGACAGCAAGAATGTCCCTATCTCTCTTCTAATGCTCAGGTATTTGTCAAGGAATTCTGGCTGTTTTTTTTATAGCTAACTGGTATTTTCATAGGTTTATCATTGTGCTCCTTATTTGTAATCTTTTATTGTTTTATGCTGTTGGAAAGCCTACACCAGGATGCCTGTTGTAGGTACACAGAACCACTCTGACTTCTTTATAATATCTCATAAAAACTCAGTGAACAATGGCAAATACCACATGCCAGCAATTATTTCAATCACACCTCTATAATTGTGCTTTATAAATAACAAATTAATTATGAAAAATGGTATCACAACAACTGCAGAACTGCTCTGTGTCAGGCTGAGGGAAGGAAGCGTGGCAGGTTGTTGCAGGGAAAAACCCTTCACGTGCTTGGACCAAATGCAGGCACAGGATGGTTGAGAGACCTGGGAAAGCTCTGAAGCATGGGGCTGGTCTCTCCTGACATGGCTGGGAGTGCCATTGGTCATGTTCCTGAAGGGGATTCTGAATTTTAGCAGCATGTTTTCCCTATGCAGCACAAATAGACTACTTGGAGGGGAAAGGTAAAGTTCCTGGTTTGGGGATTAAGTCAATAAACTACATCAAAACATTTTTCCTTCAGATTTCTTTTCCATTCACAGACATGGCATGATCAAAAATGGGAAATACTTGCTATCCTCCACTTTCTTCTTTTAAGGTTGTATCTTTGCCCAGTGCAGTGGGTAGTTCAGCTGCCCCTGTGAGCCCTCACAGCACTGTGAGCCTCAGACTGTGACATTTCTCCCCTGGGTGCCTCACCCCTTTCCTCCTGCCTGGGTGCACAATCCTCAGCAAATCCCAGTCTGTTACCTGGCGCACCTTGTAGATGGAACTCCTGTGATACCAATTTCCTGTATTGATTTGGGATATTACTGTTTTCTCACTCAGCCTTTGTGGTGGTGATTGTTGCTAATTAGGTTTTGTTTGTTACAGCAGCTGTTTGTTGAAACCGTTTTTGGTAGAGGCCCCTCCCAGCACACCCTGGCCCACGCAGAGGACGTGCCTCACGTTCCACCTGCTGCTGCACTTCATCTCTGAAACATTCGAGGGAGCGAGGCCTCCCCTGCGTTGTAGGAGTGTAAATGTTCACCACAACAATCTGTGGAGTCTGGGGGATAATTTTTTCCAGTGAGAAATCCTTTTCTCCTGAAGTGAATGAAATTCTCTTCTATACTTTCAGCTACTTTGGCTCAAGAAGCAGCTGGGTTATGTCCCATTTAAGTGTTGCTTTGACACCCCTGATGTGTGGGAACAAATCAATGTTGTTCTGTATAATTCTGCAAAAAGGTTTTATTGTTTTGTTGGGGTATTTTTTGTTTTGTTTTGTGGAAAAATGTTTATCATATCTTCTGTATCAGTCATTCCTTTTAGGAAGACCAACTTTCCAGTCTTCCCTTAAAAAAAGAACATTTTTGGATAGTTTGATTATCAGTGAGGATGCTTGTGTGCAGTTTCATAGCTTCATTTTTAATACATGAAAGGAAGATTTAATACCATTTTTCCCCTAGAACTTGTGCAGGCAATGTACTTCAAGAGTGAGACTTAGCTCCTTAAAACTGAAGAAGCCTGACAGATTCATCATGTCTGGAAATCCTGGCCAGGATCAGAGATAGAAGGTACAGAACAAATGGTTGCTGAAAGGAATGTTTTATTTCAGAGCTGCTGTAAGGTGGGAGCTGGTTTATGAGGTGGTGATTTTCTCTGCGTTCGGTCTCATAGTATTGTCCAGGCCTTTGCAACACACTGAGCTTCCTGGGTGATCTTAGATAAAATTTCCAGCACAATCCAGAGATGCTGCTCAAGTGCAGCTGAAGGACTGGGAAACTTTCACATAAAAGTGATTGCAGTAAACCTCAGGAACTGGAAGGATCTGCGGTGCCTGTGAAACGGGACAGTGAAATGTTATGGAATCTGGGGCTGGTGCTGCTCTCTGCAGCAGAGCCAAACACGGGGCAGAGCCAAACTGGGATGTGGGGTTTGGGGGTGTGGAGGAGGAGAAGGAGGAGGAGGAGGCAGGTGGCTCCACAGCAGTTTGCAGTGAGGCCTCTCCCTTTTCCTGTGATGAAACTGTTCTGAGCTCCTGCCCCAAGAGGAGCACGGACTATTTAAGCCTGAAGGGCTCACACAGCACTGGCAGGAATTCTCCCAGGACGGGCAGGAATTCACTCAGCATTTCAGTGGCAGGGTTCCCTGTGCTCTGCACAGCCCAGATGTGCTTTGGCTGAAGTAGAGGCTGCAGGAGAATGAAGCCCTTTTCCTTTGGGAGCGTGCCAGCAGGAAGGGGCTGGGGTGTGGGTGAGCACAGGTGAGCTCCTCTCAGCCCCCAGGACCTCCTTTCCCAGCTCCACATCCACACCCTCCCCACACTGGTGTGTTGGGGAGAAACCACCGAGGCTGCAGAGCACATTTGTGGGGTCACAGCTGGACTGTTGTCCCCCTTCTTGGTGCTTCACTGGGATCCTTTTCCATCCTTCCTGCTTCTGGTCAGGTCTTGTTGGAAAACTCAATTCTTGTATGTTGCTACACAGAGAAAAATTATGAAGTATTTATCTGGGGAATATGAGTCATTCTCATAATTATATGTTATAAAATAACTCCCATTATATGATCATCAGGCAGTTTTATTAACACCAGATAATCCCATAGGATTTCTCCATAGTAGAAAAGAAAGCCAGGCTGTGCAGTGTGACTGCGTTGGAGGGTGAACATCATTCTTGTTTGCTCTTCATTCCAGTGAGCTTCAGCTGCCTGACACTTAACATGGAGCTGTTCTCTTCTCCATTCAAATTTAAATTGAGGATCTTTTTCTTATCCAGTAAAATGCTAGATGTTTGAAAACTGAAAAATCTGATTTAGATCAGTTGCAATGTATTAGAGCTCAATCATGTTTATTGTTTTAATAGTGGATTAACTGAGAGTTCTAAGCAAAAAGTAATTCCTACCCAACAATTCATAATTGTTCACTCTGTAGTAAGGGCACAATGTGTTTAGAATCTTTTGTCCCCCCTGACTAACACAGCTGTGGGTGTCTGGTAGCAGTTCCATCCAGAAATATTTGAAGTTGAAAATGCTCTCAGTTCCAACAATTTCCAGTGAAAATTATGATTTTCTATAAATGCATTTCTGTAATTAGAAATAATTCTGTCAAAATATGGTGCCTCATTCTTCTCCAGGCATGGGGCTCCTAACCAGTGTGCTTGGGTTTGTTCCCACAACCCAAAACACACCGTGTTGTTTTAGATCTCAGTGAATCTCTGTGAAAATCATCTGCAAGTGGTGGCCTTGGCAGTGCTGGGTGAAGGACCAGACTTGAGGACCTTAGAGGGATTTTCCAACCTAAATGATTCTGTGATTCCCTTATGCCAAAAACTATTTTGGCTTTTCTTAAGCAAAGGGTTTTAAAATATCTGTTTTGAAGTGAGAAAGTCCCCACCTCTCCTGAACTATTCTGCAAGACAGGGTGTAATCTTGGTGTCCACCCACACCCCAAGGTGTGTGGTCACAGGGAATATCCCTGGAATCTGTTCCCGTTGTGTCCAGTGGTCCTAGTGCAGCACGTTCACCCACTGGTCAGTTAAAGCTGGACTTGGCGTGGACAGGTGAAGGGCAGTCAGGAGTGTCCAGTCCAGCAAACAACTCTCCTTTAGGAAAAGCATAAATCCTGCCTACATTCTACCTGATCTGTTACTCATTCGCTATTGCAGAGCCCAGTGGTGATGAAACATTAAAGAGCACCTTCAAAAGCTCCACCACCCAACAGAGCGATGGTGGTTTTGATAGGAGCAGTAATTAGGTGAGTCAGAGCCCTCAGAGACTTTCAGAGCACAAACCCTTTGCTTTGGAACTGCTTCATTGTGGGTCCAAACAGCCCCTGGCCCAGCTGTGTCTCTGCGGTCTCAGCTGCTGCTCCATCGGCAAGACCCTCATTAGCAAAGGGTCATTACAGCAAATTTACAGCCCCTGAGGAGACCCTGGCTTTCACTGTGCTCCCACCTAACAACACAATGCAAAACACTGCGGTACCGTTTGGAAAACAAACACTTATTAGCAAACTGGTGGGTGAGTTTCAGTCTGGCGCCGTCCCACGCACCCGCACACGGGAGAACACCTGGGATCCGCGGGGGACACCGGCACCATCCTGAAGTCACACGGAGAACCGGGTCACATCAAGCTCCCTACGAGTGTGACCATGACCTATCGGCGGAGCTGGAGCAGGGGCCCAGGGCTGGCAGCGCGTTCCGTGTCCCCAGCAGGTCCCGCAGACACCGCCTCCCCCCGCTGGCTCTGCTGGGAGGGGATGAGCCGAGCCCCAAGCGCCGGCTCTGCCTTGGGCAGCTCGCTGGGAGCCGAGTGCCCTCTAGGGAGCACCTGCAGCCCCTGATCATTCATTCATTCATCCTGCATCTCCGAATCAGCTCCAAATACCCCGTGTGCTGAGACGTAGAATGTGGGGACCCCTCGGCACGGTGGGCGCAGGGCTCGGGGCACAGAGGGAGCGCTGCCCACCGCATTGCAGGGCAGGAGGGCTGGACAGAGCTGAAATTGCTGCAGATTGTGGATCAATGCGCTTTTATGTCATTGTAATCACGTATTATTGTACTTCTGTTGGATAGGATAACAGCGACTGCTTCCACTTAGCCACAGTCAGGATTAGCTCTCCGTTACCTTAGCGTCTCTGGCCTCTTAGGAAAATGTAAACTCGGCTTTAAGCAGCGTCTCAGAGCTTGGTCTCAGGTAGCGCAGTGTGGGCAGAGCAGGGACCGGACAGGACCGGGCTCGGGAGCAGGACACTGACAGCTCAGTGCTTCCTGTGGATCTGCCAGATGGGAACAGCTGACACCTGATGGGCAGAGCTGGAAGTGCCAGATTTCCCAGGCGATTTCTTCGCTTCCTTGTTCTTCAACACAAGAAGCATTTGCACGTCAGTCAGGACTACTAATTATTCCAGCTGCTCTTACATTTTTATGTGATTTTTAAATACAGTGTTAATGGCAAAACTGTGCTTCAGCCTCGGTCCAAACCGGACAGTTTTGGATTGGCCGGTTTTGCCGTGTATTCAGGCATGTTCAACGTCTCTGTCTTCTGGGGAAAACAAAATAAAATGAAACAAACCCAATGTAGGTATTTTAAATTTCTCTTTCCTCTGGGAAAAACAACCAAACCCAACCCAGTGTAAATATTTTCACAGATGCATCAGGTTGGTATTTCATTCTGTGGTATTTCATTCTGTGGCCGATGGAGCAGAAGGTGAAAAGTCAGATGCCAAATTCCCAGGATTTTAGTTTCGATGAGCATCTGCGTCTCACTCGTGGAGCATCTGATTCACGCTGTTCTGGTGGGAGAAGCGAGCAGCAGCTCCGGGGCTTTGATCAAGGGTTTGGGCAGCTGCAGGGAGAAATTCGAGTCTGGGAAGAGCAGGAGGAGACTCTGGTCCGGCCCCACGAGGGTGCAGTGCTGCCGGCAGGTTCCTCTCCGCTGTCAGGATGAGCATCTCCGTTCCCTGTGCAGCCGCCCGGGAGCGCCCGTCCCCGCCGCCTCCCGGCCGCCAGGGATCACTCTTGTCCCTTCTCCGCTTCCTCACTGCCAAAATTCCGCCCTCCCTTTGCCCTTCCCCGGCTCCCGGCTTATTGCAGCGCAGGAACAGGCCGGAACAGACGCAGAAATGCTCTTTTGCACGCGTGTGCCACAGTCAGGAGTGGGGCATGGGGAAATGAGTTTGCCTTTATGTTTCAAATGTTTTTTAATTTATCAACAAAGGAGTCCAAAATATTTGACACGTATTTAGGTGTGAGAAATCTTTGTACCGTGTCACTTAAAACAAAAACGTACAAAAACGTCTTCCAGGCCATCGGCTCTTTCTGTCCTATGGGTGTCTCTGCACAGCTGTGGGTGTCCCACTACCCGTGTGGGACGGGGGCTGTGTGAGGAGCAGAGAAGGTTGCTGAGAACGTCTGCCATCTCAGCACCCAGCAGAAGGAGCACTGTCCCTGCAGGGTCCCCTCCCTGGGCACCGGTTGGACACAGAGGAGATGGATCTGCTCTGCTGAGGGGCAGCACCTCACTGGGACACGCTCACACTGCACAAATCCGGGAGACACGCAGCACCAGGAGACACCTGCTGAGACATGTGGGAAGACATCATGCTCCCCAGCACCAGCACATCTCCCATTTTAACACCTGACACATCTGGAGCTGTGCACCAGAGATGGCTGCTCAGGTGGTACCTGTGTGTGGATACACTCCTGCCTGAGCCTTGGAAATTTCTGTTACTGTTCTTTCACTGAGGAGCTCCAGCTCCGCTGGCCTCTCTGACTCCTCTGGTGCCACACAGCAATGGGCACCAACTCCCTCAGGCTGTGACAACAAGACCTGCCAGGTCAGCAAGGCCATTCTACTGCTGGCAAAGCAGCTTTGTTCCCAGTGCAGGATGATCCTGACTGGTTTAGGTGCCCTTGTTCATGGATCAGCAGCTGGTGTTCGAAAGGAACTCGGTTTCAGACACAGGTTCTTGATTGCATCAGGCAGAAGCAAAGTTTTATTAGAGACATTTTTCACCAGCAGGTACATGAGTGACCTGACTAACTCAGGTAACTTCTATAGGTTACAGCATTGCAGAACAGAAGAGCAGGACAGAGGAGGTGGCTCCTGACACCCCCTTGAGCTACGTGGCCAAGCATCGCTGAGTTACTTCTACTTTCTGTGCACAGAGGGTGCAGTGAAAACGGACTCTTCTCAGTTGTCTGTGGGTTTCCCTGTCACCTTCCAGTCCGTTTCTCCTTAATCACAAATTCTCCTGCAGGTCACTGGAGAGAAAACACAGCAGTGTTATTTGGTTGGAACACAAGTAAAATCCTTTGCATAACAGAAATCAGATCTTCGTGGTGCCCTTGCTTCTGGAATGTACTGCTAAGCTGGTGCAGCTGGCAGCAACCCAGGAAGCTCCAGAAATTCCCTAAATAATTTGCTTTAATGGGAATTTTCATCTGTAAAGTTACTGGATTACTCTTCACTCTTTCCAGACTCTTTTGCTAAGCTTTGGCTGTTGTAGTCTTCATTTCTTCTTCCAGATCTGCCCGTCATGCTTTATTTCCCTGGCCTTCTCCTCTGCATTCTACTGCTCCTTTTCCTCTCCCATTTTTTTCCTGCACCCCGTGTCCAGTCCAGGCTCTTTTTAAACCCATTTCTCAGTGACACCAACACTGTAACAGATCCCCCCTGTAGCACAGTGACTCAGAAGGTGCCAATGACACATCCTAGGAATGTGCTGTCTCCTGGCCTTAGTGCACAAATGAACAAAGCCAGTTTTCCTGCTGGGAAACCCCAGCCCTTACCTTGTATGTCTCCGGTCTTGCAGGGTGGGACCTGGGGCTGGCAATGGGCAGCTGAAGTTGTTGTGTAGGTGTGGCTCGTCCTAATGACTCCTCCACCAGTTCCGATTCCTCCTCCATGACTAGTGGGATAAATTTGGTGAGAGAAATGGGGAGTTTTAGAACTTTACATGTCACTGCTGACTGATTACATAAGACAGAGTGTCAAACTATGGCCTTTATAGGTGTTACAGTATTTTACATTACATTTTCTTTTACTTTTGGAGTTGCTTTGCATTTGTGCTTCCCCTTGGCATGGACAGTTCTCACCCATCTCAGTATAAAAAAGGGACTGTCACCAGTGCTGACATAA
This sequence comes from Bombycilla garrulus, assembly GCA_013400315.1. Taxonomy (NCBI): domain Eukaryota; kingdom Metazoa; phylum Chordata; class Aves; order Passeriformes; family Bombycillidae; genus Bombycilla; species Bombycilla garrulus. The sequence continues at coordinate 37,081 of VXBU01004987.1, forward strand.
TGCCAGGAGTGACAGTTAACAGATTTGCTGTTCTGCTTTGCAGATCCCAAGGACTGACATTTAGTTCTGATTGGAGTGTTCATCTCAAGGAAGTTGTTCATGAGGCAGCTTTTTCATCTCAGAGAAAGCCTTAAAAAGGACTGAAGATCAGGTTGGATACCCAATCTGTAATACAGATCCTTGACATTTTCATTTGTTCTCTAGTGGCTCTAGAGAGGTACTTACATGAGGTCCTGCTGTCCTCCTTCCAACAAGCACCGGTAGGTCTGGATCTCCTGCTCCAGGCGGCACTTGACGTCCAGTAAGGTCTTGTACTCTTGGTTCTGACACTCTATTTCTGCTCTTATTTCAGCCAACTGCTGCTCCACGCACGTGATCTGGTTCTGTAGCTCACCGAGGAGGGTGTTGTACTGGCACTCAGTTTCAGCCAGAGACGATTCCAAGTTATTTCTCTGATAAGATAAGCAAAAAAATAACGATCATTTAAGTGTCACCCTCCAATCCAAAAATGAACTAAGCCATTCACCACCTTTTTGCTGGTGGCTGTTCATGCCAAGAAACCCAGCAGTGACCAGCTGGAGCTGTGAGTCAGCTCATCACCCACCTGGCTGAGCTGAGCTTGGAGATCGATTTCCAGCGCTTGCAATTGGCGTCTCAGTTCAGTCACCTGGTTGTTGCACGTCTCCACCTCCTGACCACTTGTAATAACCTCCCGATTCACCTCTTCAATCTGAAATCACCAATCAGGATAAAGAGCTTCAGGGGTATCTGAGTATGCTGGACTTGATTTTACAGGAGCAGAACACAGTGAATGTTCAGCAAAAGGAAACAGGGAGCAGGGCAGGTTCTCTGTCCTCGAGGTGTTCCCTCCCCACTCCCCTGCTTGTTCATTTTACAAATCCCATTATCCTCGTGGATATTAAATCTCTTTAATCCAAATGTGGAATAGCTCTGTTCCAACAACACACCACAAGGCCTTGTGGCAAATGCTGCTGTTCCAGATGGGGCATAACAAACTGGTCAGACAGGCCTGTGGCTCCTGTGGAACACAGGGTATAATGAACACTGCTCTCAGGCTTCACTGAGAAGGAAGAACTACTTATTGTCTCCATGTCTGGTCTCTGAAAGGCTCCTGGGCCCAGGGCTGTGTGTGTCAGTCTGGTTTGCAGCACAGGTGTGTCGCTTACCTTGCACTCGTACCAATCCTCGACTTCCTTGCGGTTGCGCGCTATCAGTGTTTCATACTGGCATCTCAAATCCTCCAAGATTTGCCTGAGATCTGGTCCCGGGCAGGCATTGACCTCCACACTCACATCTCCAGTTGATTGCTTCCTCAGGCAACTCATCTCCTGGAAATAAATCCCAGATCAGATCATACTGGCTTTTGCAAGGCAGCACAGAAGAGCAGAACTCAGTGGCTGAGAACTGCCCTCCCTGCGAGACTTTCCTCCGTGCTGTGGCTGTGAAAGGCACTGGAGGATGGTGCAGGTGTTTTCCCAACAAATCTGTTGGCTAATTTCTTTCTTCATCCACTGGAGCCAGCAGCAGCTTTCCCCCCACTCTGACACTCCCAGTGTGAGCACAGCTCCGGGAGCAGCACTGCCCCTGCCAGAGCTCCCTTCCCTTCTGAGACAGAGTGCTCTGAGCCCCGGAAAGTTTGGTGGGAAAGCTGTGACCTGAAAGCGGATAATCTTTTAGACTCTGAGCACAGTGGCAAAATTTTCTGCCAGGGCGTGGTGTTCGTAGGGTCCAGGCAGGACCTACCTCCTCATGGTTCTTCTTCAGGCAGCAGAGCTCCTCCCGCAGCGACTCCAGCTGTGCCTCCAGGTCAGACCTGCACAGCGTCAGCTGGTCCAGCACCTGGCGCAGCCCGTTGATGTCGGCCTCCACGCTCTGGCGCAGCGCCAGCTCCGTCTCGTACCTGGGTTGTGTCAGAAAGCACAGATTCAGGATGGGGACATTCCACATGGGTTCTGTTTGTGCCAGGACCTCCTTCCCCAGCTCCATGCTTTGACCTGCATTTTGCTGTCTGAGGTGAATGCACCATGCCTTGGATTTCTGCACCGCTTCATGTCTGTTATGTGAAAGCTTTTCTTCCTTGTGTTTTTTTTCCCTGCTCCTGCTCCTGCTCACTGCATATTTGGTATCCCTTATTCAGCTGCATTTCTGCTTGGTTGATCCCATCTGGACTGGTCTGGGGTGAAAATGAGCCACTCCCTGAGGTGCCCGTCCCCAGCCTCACCACAAATGCCGTTGCTAAATGTTTTACCCAAGAACACTAATTAAGGGAGGGCTGGTGACCAGGAGCAAAATGCCTTTCATCATCCTGCCCTACCGCAGTGGTGTGGGGAGACGTGTCTGGAGCCTCTGTAATTAGTGCTCTGAGCCTCCCAGGCAGGTGGAAAGGAGCAGGGGGAGGCAGCAGGTTCAGAGAGGGGCACTCACTTCACACGGAAGTCATCAGCAGCCATCCTGCTGTTATCAATGTCCAGGATGATCTTGTTGTTATCAATGGTTGCGCAGACAATCTGGAAAACAGCAAACCACGAGAGATGTCTCCTCTCTCCTGTTCTACTCTAGAAGTCTTTCTGCCTTGCAGGAAGGTAGTAACTCTTCACATTTCCCCTTTTCTGTTCCCTTCTTACATAAGTAACCTTGTTCCTTTAGCAGAGAAGTTGAAGGGGGTGACTTTGCCTCCTTTACTCAGAGAAGATCAACCACATAGAGCTGGAAATTAAAGAGTTCTGGGATGGGACTTCCCAGTTTCAAGATCTAAAGGCAAGTTCCAAAGATGCTTCAAAAATAAACCTTCCTTGAGATACTAAATTTCAACTGATATTCAGCCTGGCATGTTCTGGGCTTCAGACTTAAGGACCTTCAGGGAACATGGTGGGAAGGTGTCTTGAAGCCTTAGGATTAGCTGTAACTTTCATTGTGGGCTTATTAGTATCAGGCTCTTCATGTCACTGTGACGATCAGTTTCAATTCTCAGCTTTTGTCACCTAGAGATTTATAAATCTCTAGGTTTCATTCGATAAAGCATCCAAAGTGCATGGTTTTGATTGTCCCATAGTTTGCTTTGCTCTTCCTGTGGGGCTGACAGCACTACATTTCCCAAGAGTACATTGGTAATATTACATTTACGATTGTATAGTCAAATACAATGTACTAAAGTATCCTTTTCCTCTTTTAGGGTGTTCTCCCAGCCATACCAACTTGCAGCACCCATCCTTGATGTGCCCCCACACTCAGCAATGTCATAGGGGAATTTGCCAAAATTTTTGTTTGCAAAGACATTCGCAAGCACCAAAGTTCCCTCCAACAACTGCAGTAGGTTCTAAACACAAATTCAGGAATAAGCTTTCAAAAGGGAAGGAACAGCCCAGAAATTCAGCAATAAGCTTTCTAAAGGGAAGGAACAACCCAGAAATTCAGAGTAAGCTTTCAAAAGGGGAGGAATAAGCCAGAAATTCAGCAATAACCTGAGGAACAACCTGAGGGGGGGATTACCTGGTTCTGAAGATCTTCAATCTCTTTGTAGTAGCAGCTGTAGTCGCGGGGCTCGCAGGAGAGGCCCTGTGTCGCGTACCACTCTCTGATCCTGCACTCCAGCTCAGCATTCTCCTTCTCCAAGCACTTCACCTTGTCCAGGTAGGAGGCCAGGCGGTCGTTGAGGTTTTGCATGGTGACTTTCTCATCGCAGGATGAAAGCAAGCAGTCGCCCCCAACAACCACACCGCCTCCGAGGCCAAACCCCAGGCCATTGCCATAGCAGTTGCCACCTCCATAGCTCCCACCAGCCAAGCTACCGACACTCAGTCCCCCTCCATAATTCACTCCACCACAGTAACTCCTTCCAGAAAAACCTCTGCCACTGCCCATGCCAAAGGAAGAAATCCGTGCTCCACCACCACCACCAATGATACAGCTGCCACCGCTGCTCCTGCCTTTGCTAGACACCGTAATAGTCTCCTTAATGTTGCAACTCATGGCGACAGCGGTGGGAAACGCAAGCAGAAGCCCAAAGCAAGATGCACAGCTTGATACGAAATCAGACTGCAAGCTGTCCGTGGCCGCCGATCCCTATTTATACCTTCCACAGTGGGTGTCACCACTGCTTCTTCTTCCCATAAGGCTGGCTACTCCAGCCATTGGTGCCAAGAATAATTTCTCAAAGGGAAGTTTCCTTTCAAGAAGCCTGGTAGACAAGGAAGATACTTTACATGTCTCTTGCTAATTTCAAAAATACATTAGCAATAATGTTTTATGAATCATCAGCTTTTTGTTTATGATGCAAACTTACAGCATTAAGCCAGGAAAAACACTGTCCTAAATTACATACCAGGAAGAAATCATTAAAGGTTATTGCATCAAAGAGCTCTTTATCTCTCATTAATTTATTTTCATTTTATTTTGAGTTGAATAAGCAGTTTTCATGCAAGGTGCTGAGGTTGGGATATGTAAGATGAAAAAGAAAGAAGAAATACTAAGTTTGCTGTTCGAATGATGTATGAAGAATGATGTAAGAACTCTGGAAAGATCTGAGACACAGAGATTAACCTTTAAATCTCTCCATTGGCAAAATGACAAATCTGAAACACTGCTGCGAGACAAGTGAGACCAAGGAGGGATCTCTTAATGGACACGGATGAAAGGTTCTTCATACATGATTGTGGCTCTCCAGTAATTCACAAAGGATTTGTTTCATTATGTGGAGAGTGTAAAGGAAGGTAAAAGTGCTTTAAATATTTCCTGTTGTTCAGTGAGAGATAATTTCTGCACTTCTCCTCATTATGGATTGTAATTGTTGCTGGGAAAGGGTGGTTTTGAAACAGTGGATGGGAGTGGAAAGATCCTATGGCCAATTTCTCTGTCAATACATGCTGCATTTTAATCAGAGTTTTGGGATTACTGTCCAGGGACATATAAAGACAGAATTGCTGATAGAGCTGCAGAGCAGTCACTGCCCTGTGAAGTTCTACCTGGGCTGGAGAAGCTGGATTTGCTACAAACTAGAGGCTCTCTATCAGTAATGTTTTCAAATATTAACTAAGCAAGGAAAATAAGAAGTAAGAATCCTTCCACGCTTTTGTAATCAAAATTTAGGCTGAGCTTCTTTTCATGAGATGTTTTGCTGAGGCTCAGAGCTCAGGATCAGAGCACTGGCCTTTTCCCCAGGGAGCCTCTTTCCAGTGGCCATGGAGCAGGGGACAGGCATTCCATGGCTTTCTGAACCCAACTGTTCCTTGTAAGAAATTCTCCAGATCTCCTTCACCCGGGAAAAATGAGTTCAAACTCTTGCTGAAATCCTCCCTCAGTGTCAGAATTGTGGATTGGAACAGCTATTGTTATGGCAGGTAAATTATCCCATTTACTTACGGACTGATTATCCCAGTATTCATGGATTATTCATCATTTTATTACTTGTATCCTTATATCTGTTCAAAAGATGTCTCCCCTTTTCTTTGCCCCCTTGGATGTTCCTTATCCATGCCATGAAAGGCAGAAGCATTCCAGTGATCTCTCCAGGCTGGAGAGGGGTGTGGAGAGGCTTCCCTAAGTGATTTACTCCAAGGCAAAGCACTCGCTGCTGGCCGAGCTGGACCCAGACATGGTGCCAGCCTGCCCTGCCTGACACACTGGGCCTCCTCTGACCCAAAACACACAGAAACAAAGCTCATAATAGGTAAAAGCTCTAATAAAGTTATTGTGTATGGGAAGGAATCACCGATTTTCATTCCTAGGACTGCAGAACATAATTGGGAGTCAGGGTGTGGTGGCAGGAGCGAACCGAAACTGCTGTAAGCTGCGTCGCTGGAAGCTTCGCTGGTCTGCAGATGATTCCTCAGAGGTTTCCCAACAGCTGTGTGCAGCAAGCACCGCTCCTGAGTGAGCACACATTCCTTCCCCAGCCCCGCAGTTATCACGCAGGCACATCAGTGTAGCGCAGGCAGAAACACGGGATGACTTGTACTCTGTGGGAGTCGAGGTGTCTGCATGCTGGGGACGCTCCTGCTCCTCCGAGACACCTCGGTCCCCTCTGCCCCTCACACCTCTGTGTCCCTGCTGCAGCCACCTGTGCCCTGGAGCTTTGTTCTGCACACACTTCCCTCTGTCTTGTTATTTTTCCTGTTGGTCCCCAGGAAATGAGGGCACTAGATAAACTAAGACAAAACTAAATAATTGTTCTGAGACATTAAAAAATTAAATTAAGCTTTCCCCCATGTTTTCATTCAGTTAGTTGAACTCATAAGCTTCCTGGGTCTGTCTCACCGGCATAAAGAAATAGGGAAATTTTATGGAAATGTATTTTCCAAGGTTTGCAGCTCCATAATTTGCAGCTCTTTAATAAATGAAGTGTTTCCAGGGTGTTTTCTGCTGGGGAACTGTTAATCACAACCTGCCTCACCTGAGCTGCCTTCCAGACTCATCCCAGCTTGTAGGTCCACAAACAACATCACAGCGTCCCAGGAGCTGAGGCTGTATCCCCCAGGGGCTTTCCAGGGGCATATTCATAATTTCTGGATCATTAGAGTCTTTCTGGCCATGTCATTAGGTCTCTTTCACCTCTCAGGAATTCAGGACAACTCCTTTGTGAAAGTGCACACTTTAGACCTGCTGGATGTGGTGGGGAGGGTGGGAAGGTCTTTGATATGAGCCCAGGGAATCTGGAGGAGCAGCTAGATGTCAGTAGCAGTTCGCAAGAGGAGGAACCAGCCCACAGCTGGTGGGAATCAGCTGGGGCTGCCAGGAGAGACTGAGAAGCTTTTATGTTCCATGTGTAGCCAAGAGTTTCCAGAAGACTGGAAACTGGACGAGTCTCAGTGCAGTGTCTTTATATTTTTACAAACAAGAGCGTGAGGACTCATTGATTGGGAAGGATTGAGGCCAAAAAGGGCAGCAGTGGGTGATCTCACTGTCTGCCTTTGCACTGAACAAGGCAGGAGGAGACAATGGGAATGGCAGGGGAAAGATTTGCTTTTCAGCTTCTCAGCCAGTGCTCTGAGAACAACTGGGATATTCACTGGAGTCCAACACAAGGAAATTTGCCATTATAGCCACAATTTGTGTCTCTTTCGATCTCTTGTGAAGCACTGAAAGAATTCTGCATCAAATCTGGGACTTCCCATAGGACTGAAACAGAACTTTAAATAAGGCTTATTTAGTCTTGGTTTAAAAACTTCTACCTTTGGCCACTCCTCTGAGTCACTGCAGGTGTTCCAGTGCTGCACTATCTTGTCTTGCCCATGAATACTATTAAACTTAGTGTTTGGTAGATGAAATAAAGAAATATCACTAAGACATCTTCTCTCTGTGGCCTCTCACAGGAGAAGGGCACCTTTCATCTGCTCCCTGAGACATGAGTGGTTGAACTTCTTCAGGCATGCTAAGTCTTCTTGCTGCCATGTTAAGTCTATTTCTGTATCATCAGAGAAATTGGTGTCTATAAAAGAACTGGCAATAGAAAAGAGTGCCACACTTTACTGTACATCCAGTCCTAAAGTGGTTTTGTCTTTGTACCTATTCTCCTCCTGCCCTGAGTCTGGCTGTTCCATAACCTCCAGCCTTTGATGGAAAAGGAATAACCAGGAGCTTTGCTTTACTGGGTCATCTCACAGGTGAATGTGACTCTGTAACAGCCACACCACTGTCAAAACCGCCACTGCTTGGCTTTCTGGACCAGCAATTAAATCCTCAAAACACCCTCAGAATACTTTGAACTGCCATTTCTCCAAACCCAGAGTGACTCTGCCAGCTCACCGTGACCCAGGGCTGCTCTGGCAGGTCAGCGCCAGGACAAAACCAGCTCAGCACCGGCTGCACAGCTGCTGCTCAAGGCCTTGTCCTGCCTTGCCTGTGACAATTGGGTGGCTCTGGGTGTCCAAAGGTCCTACCCGGCTTTTTTCTCCATTCTATTCTCTGTTAAGCTGCACTTTTTCAGCTCCCGCCCTGCCCTCTGCAGCTCCCCAGACAAGGTGTGTTTAACGCAAAGATGATCTTTCAATCATTCTTGATGTTCAGGTTGAAATTCTTGGCAATCAGAGGATGACCAGTAAATGACTCAGCCAGTGTGTGAAAAGAGATGAGATAAACCTTTTGCCTCTAGTCCTTTTCCCAGTATGAGGATTCCCATAAAATGAAAGGAATAGGTTTGAATATAAGCCATGTCAGCAAAAACTGAATCAGCTGGGGAGACCAAGATTTCATCCTCAGCAGTCCCCAGGCTGGGGGATGGAGCATGAGAGGGCTCAGCCCAGATGTGTCAGCACTAGACTGGGACCAAAGCAAACTGTCTCCAGATGTTCCATCCCTGACTTTCAAAATTCTTCTAAAACTGTCTTTCAGCCCAATGCTGTGTGGGAAGGACATGGGCCTCTGCCTGATCTGCCTGTCCATGGGGGTCAGGGCAGGTGTCACACAGCAATGGGCACCAACTGCCTCAGGCTGTGACAACAGGGAGGAGCTGGACAAGACCTGCCAGGTCAGCAAGGCCATTCTACTGCTGGCAAAGCAGCTTTGTTCCCAGTGCAGGATGATCCTGACTGGTTTAGGTGCCCTTGTTCATGGATCAGCAGCTGGTGTTCGAAAGGAACTCGGTTTCAGACACAGGTTCTTGATTGCATCAGGCAGAAGCAAAGTTTTATTAGAGACATTTTTCACCAGCAGGTACATGAGTGATCATAGCCCTGGCTGACTACAGCAATAGTCATGGTGCTGGGCCACAAACAGCAACACAGACTGGAAAGCAAATAGCAAAATAAAGCAGAATGTGGCCCAATGCTCTGCTCATCCCTCTGACACATTGCTTAGCACGGCTGAGCGACGCAGACGAGCACGCTCTGTGCTCTCTGCAGACACATGCAGTAAATATTCTCTCTCTTCATCTCTAGCTCTGCTTCAGGCTTCTCTTGTTGGATATTCTCGTTTCTCTGCTTAATCACAAATCCTTCGGCAAGGCACTGGAGAGATCAAAGGAAACATTACTGTGTTTATAGCAAAAATAGATTCTTTCCCACACTGTCATTCCCTACACGTGATCGTTTCACTAGCCAATTCAATTAGCATTTCAGATAAATACTGCCCCTTCCTGGGAAGATCTGATGGCTCCTGCCAGCCTGGCAGATGGATCTGTCACTGGCTGCGGCACAGGCTGCATCAGAATGCCATAAGGTGGAAGCTGCAGACACTGCTCCAGCAGCGATCTGGATGAGGGAATGGCATTGGGGTCCATGCCAGATCAATGACCCTGCTCACATCATTCTCCTGGACCAACTGTCACTATGTTTCCTTCTTTCCTTTTCAGTTTGGCTGGAAGTTACCCCTTGAATTAGGACTAGTAGTTATCTGCCAGTATTCCCATGATTCCTGCTTTTTTTTTTTTTTTGCTCACTTGATTTCTAAGTGCTTTTCTTTCTACCACTCTTTTCTTTGTCCCACATTTCACGTCAGTCCTTTCTCCATGCTCTCCATGGCTTGCCTGCCTGCTGGCTCTGTCCCTCTCCCTTCTATCCCTCTTCCCTTTGGCAGTTCCCACGCATCCCAGCTCCCAAAAGCTCTCCTCTCAGCCACTCCTCTGTGGCTCCTGTCCTGTATTTCCCAGGGCCCCCACAATAAAACTTTCAAGCAGCACCTGTAATCTGCATGGGAAAGATCTTTCTTCCAGCCCATCAGTGTTGCATTAGAGCAGAGAAGACTGTGGAAATGTTTAGAGTGGAATAGTTCTTACCTTGGATCTCCGCAGCTGCACAGGATGGGATCTGGGCAGACGAAGTGTAAGTGTGGCTTGTCCTAATGATGCCTCCTCCTCCTATCCCACTGCTTCTAGCAACTCCTCCTCCTAGACCTGAAGACTGACCAATTCCTCCTTGCTGACTGAGGAGGCAGAAAATAACATTTTAGTGAAGGAAATGGCAGATAAATTAGAGTTACAGGTTTTCTGTGTCCCCACTGCTCTCAGTCTGCTTCTCTTTTCAGCAGAAAATTAGCAAAATGTTGCAGTGACCGTTCTCCTTGTGGCAGCAATTGGCACAGGGGAGGAAGCAGGTCACCACCACGATGGGCCAAATAGTTCAGTAAGGGAGAAGGAGCTGCCGAGCCTGGTTGAAATAACCAGGACATGGGTTTTTTATTTATTTTTTTGGTGTCTCAAGCCCACTTACATAAGGTCCTGCTGGCCGCCCTCCAGCAGGCAGCGGTACGTGTGGATCTCCTGCTCCAGGCGGCACTTGACGTCCAGCAGGATCTTGTACTCTTGGTTCTGGCACTCCATCTCTGCCCGCAGGTCAGCCAGCTGCTGCTCCACGCAGGTGATCTGGCTCTGCAGCTCAGCAAGGTGGTTGTTGTAGCGACACTCTGTCTCCGCCAGCGAGGACTCCAGATTGTCCCTCTGAGGAGTGACATGGGACATAAGATAAGTACAGGCAGAAGAAACACTGCATTTAGCTGTGACTTCTGTGAGATGTGGATGAGGTTTGCACCAGCTCATCACCCACCTGGCTGAGCTGAGCTTGGAGATCGATTTCCAGCGCTTGCAATTGGCGTCTCAGTTCAGTCACCTGGTTGTTGCACGTCTCCACCTCCTGACCACTTGTAATAACCTCCCGATTCACCTCTTCAATCTGAAATCACCAATCAGGATAAAGAGCTTCAGGGAATGTGCAGTGCAAGTTGGATCAAATATTAAGGAAAGAGCAAAGAAGATAGCAAAGACATGAAATGAGAAAGGTTTGGGTGAAAACTATCATCCTAACAGTAGTGTAAACCTGGCTGGTCATTCCTCTTGCTTTTCTAATAATGCTGCTTCCAGTTCTTGTCACCACTTACTACTTTGTAGAGAATTTGTACCTCAAGTCCCACCAACGTGCAGCACTTCCTTCAGCCCATGACAATGACATGGGGTGGCACTGTCCCTCCCCTGTGACACTCGGTCAGTGTGAACCAATGCTAAATGTTCTTACAGTCTTTTGTGTGGTTTTTACATGCAACAAATCCCCGTGAGATGATTACCTGGATGTTAGCCAGGGAAAGCCAGATCTGTGGGAATTTACTCACCTTGCACTCGTACCAATCCTCAACTTCTTTGCGGTTGCGTTCAATCAGCGTCTCATACTGGCACCTCATCTCCTCCAGGATCTTCCTGAGGTCTGGGCCAGGGCAGGCATTGACCTCCACGCTCACATCTCCAGTCGATTGCTTCCTCAGACAGCACATTTCCTGGAAACACCATCCAGACCAGGTCAGGTTTAAAAGGAAGAAAACAACTGGGAGAACTAAGTTCCCTCAGAGGGAGCAGAGCCCCACAAAGCCCCTCTCTGATGAACATTCACAGCTCTGGGTCACACGAGGGTCTCCATCAACCACTGCCCCCCGCAGCAGCACCCCAGGGTGATGGATCCCACGGGAGTGAACGTTTTGTACAGGAGAGGGCAGGACCCACCTCCTCATGGTTCTTCTTCAGACAGCAGAGCTCCTCCCGCAGCGACTCCAGCTGTGCCTCCAGGTCAGACCTGCACAGCGTCAGCTGGTCCAGCACCTGGCGCAGCCCGTTGATGTCGGCCTCCACGCTCTGGCGCAGCGCCAGCTCCGTCTCGTACCTGCGAGGGAGGAAGCGAGAAAGAAAGAGCAGTCAGTGTCTGACACCTCCAGCATTTCTGAGCTCTGACAGGAAAAACCAAATCCTTCCCCTCTGAAAGACAGCACGTGCTGGAACAGCAGCTCGGCTGAGCCCTCACTGCTCCCAGTCTGCAGAGCCCTGCTGCTTCCTTTAATCTGTACTAGAAACCAGCTTGGCATCCCAAACATCCCCTCCTGGCACTGCCCCTAATTAGGGCAGCCCTAGAGACGGTGGATGAGAGAATTCTTCTGCACTGCCTCCAGCCTGTCCTGGGTGACAGGAGAGTGGCTGAGAGCCCTGAGGGCGGTGACAGAGGAGGGGACAGCCCCGGGTACTCACTTCACTCGGAAGTCGTCGGCTGTCATCCTGCTGTTATCGATGTTCAGAATGATCTTGTTGTTGTCTATGGTTGCACAGACAATCTGGAAAAAGAATATTTGTTCCTGGTCTCTGCTCTGTGTCCTCGGGCTCAAGGCACCCATTGCCTGGTGCAACCAGACCCTCTTTCTCCCGCTCTTTTTTTTAAATCCTGGGTATTACAGATGGGGACCTGAGGGGTGCAGCACTCACAGGGATGTTCAGGGAAGGGCAGTGAAGACATTAAAATGACAAAATTCATTTATCAGTTTCAGGTGCAGAGTGTCTGGGAGGGGTAATTACTGTCCAGCACCTGCTACAATCCACCTCAACCTCCTAAATCTAAATCTTATGAGATATAAAGTTTTATTTCAAGAATGAATGATGAGCCTATCTTATCCATTCCCTTTCCAGGATTCTTTTCTCTTTATTCTTTGCGCACTGACATCGTAAATTTTTGCCAAACACTTTGCAAATGTTTTGAATTTTAAATTGCCCATTTTAAATGTGTTATGGCAACGTTCTCTCTTTTTACTTAGTTATAATTAGATGCCCTATATTTTCCAATTCTACATGAAAGAGTAAACGAATAAGAAAAAGGAAATAAAGTTTAACTGGAATTCTGCAAGACTGATGACAATAACATAAATTCAGGCAAATTACTGTGATCAATTATTTATTTGTCTCTTAGTTCTTTTCTTGCCATATATCCGTTTGACCACCTTGGCACAAACTAAATTCAAAAAGACTGCTGTGCCCATCCAGGTGCATTCTATGATGTAACATTTCACCCTTCAATGTCTGATGAACAACAGCAGCAGAAACTGCCCAAACCCTCCAGTTTTGCCTCTGAGCTCTGGGCTTTCCACGGGGAGACGTTTTAATAACTGTTTGCAAAAAGCATTTTACAACAATGGTTTGTTACTCCTGATAATGGACCAAGCTATGAACCAGCACCAGAGAGAGCCTTGCAAAGGAGAAAGCAGCAGAGAGGGGATGTTACCTGGTTCTGAAGATCTTCTATCTCTTTGTAATAGCAGCTGTAGTCCCGTGGCTCACAAAAAGGGCCCTGCTTGGCGTACCACTCCCTGATCCTGCACTCCAGGTCAGCATTCTCTTGTTCCAGGCACCTCACCTTGTCCAGGTAAGAAGCCAGGCGGTCATTCAGGTTTTGCATGGTGACCTTCTCGTCACCAGAAAGAAGAATGCCATCACCAGCAAAACCACCTCCACCAAGACCCATACCCATGCCACCTCCCATGCCACCGCCAAAGCGAGCGCTGCCACCACTGAATCCCATGCCTGGACATCCTCCGAGGACGGCGGCTCCTAAGCCACCTCCATAGTTTCCACCGACCAAGCTGCCGGTGCTCAGTCCTCCTCCGTAATTCACACCACCACAGTAGCTTCTCCCAGAAAACCCTCGGCTACCGCCTATCCCGCAGGTCGTGTATCTTCCAGAGGAGACCGAGGAGATCCGCGCTCCGCCACCACCACCACCACCAATCACACAGCTGCCACCGCTGGTCCTGCCCCTGAGAGAGCCAGTTGTCTGCTTAATACTACAGCTCATGGCGAGGCCCAGCTGCAGCGCCAACCCACAGCCCAAAGCAAGATGCAGAGCGTGATACTGAGTCCGACTGCAAGCTGGCGGCTGCTGCAGGTCTCCATTTATACCTTCCAAAGGGGGTGTCACCTGTGGGGTGTTTCTTCTTCCCACGGGGCTGGCTAGTCTGGCTGTTTATGCCAAGATTAAATAGCCCATAGGCAGTTTCCCTCTAGAAATCCCAGTTCACAAGGAAGATACTTTACATGTCAGCAGCTTATTCCAAAAAGTAAAATAGTGTTTTATGAGTCATCAGCTTTTTGTATGATGCAAACTTTGCAACAAGTCAAGAAAAAAAGTTGCCCTAGATTATGTACAAAGAAGAAACATTGGTATTTATAACATCAAAGTGCCTTTTATCTTTTATTAATTTGTATTTATTTTATTCTTAGTCCAATAACCATTTTTTATATCACATGCTATGGTAGAGCTTATGAAACAAAAAATGGAAAACTAATAGAATTTCTCACTTCTGAAAAGTGTGAACAGTTGTGACTGTAGTAGAGAACAGACCAGGGACACTGCGGTGTGGTGGATGTTGGTCACTTGGCACAGCTCTAATATCTGCTTTACTGTGCGATTTCCAAAATCACTGAGATAAGCCCCCCATCGATTTAGTTCCCTATTTATGGCTTAAATTTCTTTAGTCATGCAAACACAAGAAGTCAAGTTGCTCACACTGCGAAGCTCAGGCCTGTCCAGTGTCAACTGCAGAGTATGAAGGACCTCGCTGAAATTATTTTTCAATTGCTTTGATTGCTGTCCATGCTTTCTCAGATTGTAGTGATGATGGATAAAGACAGATGACAGGAGAGGGAGAATCCACAGGTGATATATCCAGATCCCTGGGCTCAGATGCGACCCTGCAGGTCCTTGCCATTATGAGGATTGTGCTGCACACCGAATAAGAAGGAGAAAAGCTTTCTGCTTTTCTCACGGAGTTTGTCGGAGCAGTAGCAGGTGTCAGCACAGCCTGGCTGGTCAGAGGAGCACAACCTCCCAACCAGGCAGGCAATAGCCAAGAGAGAATTCAGAGAACTGGCTCCACCAGTGCCAGTGTCCTTCTGCAGCCGACTCTGTAATGAGAGGATATTCTGTTCTCCGGGGGACGACAGCTTCTGTTCCCTACAGCGTGGAATTTCCACGCAGCTCTTACTCACAAAGCAGCCTTTGACTCGAGGACGTCCATTTGTACAGGAGCAGCTGTGACAGATCCCTGCTGGCAGCGAGGGTGACACTGAAGGAGCTCTGAGAGCAGCGTCACCTCTGGGAGGAAGAGCAGAGAAAACCAACACTCGTACCCTCAGCCACTTTTACTGGTGGGAAGTTGGTGACACCAACATGCTAGGAGAGTGTCCCCAAGCATGTTTAGATAGGATCGTCTTCACACCAGCATGAGTTAAAGCTTTCCACTCTCCAGCGGGGTAATTTATTTCTTTACTCAGATCAAAAATGATAAAAAGCCGCCTACCCAAGGCTGGCAGCATCCAGGAATATTCATTATTCATATGGTGCAGGGAAATAACTTGCTTAAGGACAGAGCTGAAGTCTGTCGGAGCTCAGATTCCTCGCTGAGACTGCAGTGCCTGAAATACAAGTCCATCCTCCCCCAAGACACAGCCCCTGTGCTCCCCACACAGCCTAGACTCACAGTCGGGAAAATCATGAGCAAAAAGGAGGAGAGGGAGCAAATCTGGCTTTCATCCGTCATTTTGAGGAATATAATTGAAGACAGGGTGTGTCTGTTGGAGCCAACAGAAATTAATATAATGCTTGCTTGGAGCTTTGCTTCTGCTGGGGAGGTTTTCAGGAGTTACCCAAGAGCAACCTGCAGAGCCGGGGCTGGGGGTGCCTTTCTTTCCCCTGCAGAGTGTTGGGTTTAGGAGGAGACACTGCAGATGTTGGGCATTGCTCTATGGGTGGGCATGGAGCACCCACCCCCGCTTCCTTCAGCAGTTCTCTGATGGGAGGAAGGAATGGGTCTTGCTCCACAAAACAAACAGCAGCAGGACTGTACAACCTTTCATTCATGTCCTGCTGGAACGGTCCACAGACTCTCAAATCCCAGTTTACCACTGAAGATTAGACATGACCACACAATTCTTCCAAAGAACTCATATTTGGGATGCAACTGGATTCTTTGGTGTTTTTCTGGGCTCCTGCCAATTTCAATTTCAATGGAACATGGAACATGGAACATGTGTTTGATACAGCAAATGCACCCAGAAGCCAGTCCCTTGCTAACCTGGCTGCATCTTAAAAATAAACTGTGGTGTTGTCTCTCTCCTCATGCCATGTCAGGACTCTGGGGCTCGACACTGAGACAGGCACAGGCTGTGTTCCCTCAGTACTGGCTTTTTTCCCCACTAAACCGATTTCTTCACCCCCACTTTTGTTACTATTGTATTCCTGTAGCCTCGGGATAGAGCCTTGGGGCAGAACACAGGGAAAGGACTGTGCAAGTCTAAGACATAAACGTGTCCCAAAAGGATTTACAACCTCAGTGTAGGACTGGAGGAAACAATTGGTTTCGGGTGCAGGAAGCCACAACAGGCCCTCAGCCAGGACAACCAGCAGTGGTCGCACACAACATCAGTGCCAGTGCTGCTGAGTCTGAGAAGAGAGAGGCAAAGGGGAGGCAAAGGGGACAAGGGTGAATATTGGTGCACAGGGATGGAGGAGGCAGGAGGATGCCCCATTCCCAAGGGGTGCTGTGGGCAGGACAGTCTGGTCCTGTGGGAGCTGTGGCTGTCGCTGTGCCCAGCCCGGCTCCACACGCTCACCTTGCTTTGCTTATCAAAGCTGATAATGTTTTCTTGTGTCAACTACAAGAAAGGTGTGTCTGCTTCCACAGAACTTCGCTTTCATAAGCATTGCCTCAGTGATGTTTGTGCAACCACACTGGAATATGATTTTATCTTGTCACTTGTAATTACCATTAACAATTTGCATAATGGCCATTAGGCACCACTTATTAAACACTTCTTTGATGTGATACTGAGCCGGCTCCAGGCCCCATACTCCCATCTTTCAGATGCAGACCATGACTTTTTCCTGGCTAGTGACTCATTGGTTTATACCACCATGTTTAGCCAAATCCTGTAAGGCAACTGAAATAATTACCACAGTGGGTTTGGTAACAGCACAGACTTAAATACGCCTCAGAGACCGAGAGAATGACTCTGCTTCAGCTTCTTTCTTGCTGAGTGTTCACATCTACAGACTCTGAGCACTTGCAGGGCTGAAAGAGAAGTTCAGTAGGACATGGAGGAGGACACAACCAGGTTTCTTCCTACCAAAGTTCAGTCTCCCCTGATTCACTTGAAGAATGTTACATCTGTCCAGGACCTCCTAGGTGCTGACAGTGCAGTCAGGCCTCCAGCATGTGCATTTCTGGTGGCACTGCAGGTTATATCAGCAGAGGAGAGTCCTGGAGAGTTTCTTAGGACAGATGGGAATAGTGATGGGTGATGAAAATGCAGCAATTCCACTCTGCATGGAGAACTGAGCACAGCACAGGAGGGAAACCAAGGCTTCAGCCTGTGGTCTGTGCTGCAGAGCCACAGGATCAGGTCACAGCCTGAAAACCTGGAGTGTTCAGGTGCTTCCTGCACTCAGGCACTGTCCAGTGATGCAACAGAGCCAGGCAGGCGAAGGTGCAGGGCAGCCAGAACTCCCCAGACAGTCCTCTTTTATCTTCATATCATACTTGTACTAAAAGGTCTCTTAATTTCAATATGCTTGCAATATGTGTCTCATACAGGCAGTTTAGATTATATTATTCAGTGTACTGAGCTGAGAAATCTCCGGTTGGGTTACAGCAGCAGTTTGCTCATCTCTTGTAATTCTTTACAAATGTTGCACAAGCCGATAAACAAAAATCTAAACCCCACATCTAAAAAATATCTAAAAAACAGTTACTGTGGGTGTTAGACTCTACCTGTCTGCATAAAACAGACTTTTGTAGAGAAATTTCAGTTTATGCATCACACCAGAATATGGCGTGCTTTTCCAAATGCACCGTGCCTGTAATCAGAGATAATTGCCTGTGCCATGCAGTCTGGAACTCGTGGCTGATTTCCAGCATTGGTAATTTACAAAACTAGTTGTTTTCTTCCCATTTCTTCACTGATCCCTTAAACATCTGGTGTGTTAATTCCTCAGGGATTTTTCTTGACGGTGGTGTAATTCCCATGTTCCTGCTCTCTCACAACACAGACACATCTGCTGGAGCTGTCACAGTGCATTTCACTGTCTGCTTTCCAGCCTGAGTGCTGGTATCACCCCTGCCTCTTCTGGGGACACCCACCCTTGCTCTTCATATCTTTGGGTTCCTCTCTCCGTCCTGTACCTTCAGCCCAGGTCTCTCTGTCCTGGAGATACTCATTTGTTCTTGCTTTACAAGATTTGCCTGTCACAAGAGGACAGAACGAGCTCCTGTGAGCCGCAGAACCCCTGAGCTGCTGTGCAGTCCAGGTCCCTCCTGTTCTGTTCCACGCACTGTGTCCTCCCCATTTCATGGATTTTCCCTTCCCTGTCTCTTCCTGTGCTGTCTCACAGCTGTCACCATTTCCCATCGCCGTCCAGGTTATAAACACTGCGCAGGGAAGGCAGCGTTGTATTTCAGCACAGACGCAATGCAGTGACCTCAGAGGTGCTGTGTCAGCACCGAGCTGGGTTAAATCACCCCAAAATGCTCAGCCTAATTAGTGCTGCAGGAATGGGAGATGCAGGGAAAGTAACACAGAGCTTGTCCAGGAGCTCATTAGAGCAATTACTCCACAGGGCTAACGAGTGTCCTGGACAGAGCCCAGGAAGAGGCCATTCCAGAACTGTCTGAGCTGTTTCTCTCTTTAGAAACAGGTGCTAATTCAGACTCATCGTATCCCCCAAAGCTTTATTGTTAGAAGCCTTCATGTCAGGCCTCTGTCTAAGGTCAGTCATCAAACCCCATCCAACATTTAATGAGAGAAAAGCTGCCAGAGCCCCACAGCAGGGCCTGTGCCATCACTCCCTGCCCATCCAACCCGTCACTCAGACACTGCTGCCAGCCAGGAGGGACAGGCTGCATCCTGAGCCTTGGCTTGCACACACAGCAAAATGCAGTCGTGTTCCTAAAGGCGTTTGTCATTCTTTTCTCTGGGCTAATAAAACACCAGCAGCTTTTTTTTTCTGTCTGTTTATTGTGTCTCACTTTTAAAAAAATTCTCGCCCACATATTAATTTGTCTCACCCTTTTATCTTCCCACATGTTGCCAGCTGGTTCTTCCTGTTTGCCTTTTTTACAAATCCATTTAGAGGTTCTTTATTTAGTGTTTTCTCTGGGAATTATTTTCCTCCACCAGAAGGGTGTGGAGAGTCCAGCAGAGCCTGGCTTTCAAAACTCCTGCTTTGGTATTATTTGAGAAAACTTGTTGTTCTTGATTTTATCCTGTTAGTGCTCATCTGTATTAACTCAAAGGTGTTGTGTATTACATTATACTATGTGATATTATAGATTATATTATATTAGCATATGCCTGCTTTAGTGAAGACTCCCTTTTCTTTCTGAGGTCTCTCTCGGTAGCAGACAGACAGCCCTGAGACTCCCTCCCTCCCTCTGCCCAGCCTCCCTGGGTGTTTCTTTCCTCACCACCTTCTGCTTCATGTCTTGGCTCACGCTTCCTCCTCTGGTAGCAAATTTCCCTTTCCACAGCATCGGCTGGTCCTTCTCCTCCACCCTCCATCCCCATCCTCAGCCTCTGAGTTCAGCTGGAGCACTGATGGGAACATGGCTTGTTTTCCTTTTTCCCTGGAGTGATTGCTGTGTGGATGGAGACTGAAGGTGGATTCATAAAATATTTTTTAACTACTTGTATATTGATTTACTTGTAGAAATTATTTCTCAGGTTCAAGGCTGTGTCAGCAGGAGCAAAGTTTTATTGGAGACAAGCCTTGGTCGCTGTTAGAGAATGGCCACAACCCAGGGGAGCCTGAGTGAGGGGCAGTGGTGGGATCAGAGCGGGGTGGCCAGGAGGTGCTGTCCTGCAGAGTCCCTCTGACTGCTGCTGGAGCACAACTGACAACTCCCAGGTTATTTTTGCCTTGTTTTTCCAAAAGACTTTTTCTTCAGAGAGCTCCTCAGGGGATGTGCAGTGGGGCTGGCGGGGACTCTCTGGTCTGCAGTGACCTGAAGGAGAGTGGGAAGAATTATTTTTTCAGGGGGGTCTGCACCCTGTGCCTTTCTCTTACAGCTTTTGTACTGACCTTTCTCTTCCCCTCTTCTCCCTAGCTTTGCTCAATTTTATCCTTGTTGAAAGACTTGTGAGTGACTGATTCCCCTGCCAGTTCCTCATTCCCATGTTGAGCTGAAAGTCTTGTTTAAACACACACTTACTGCTGGGGAACCCCCAGTGTCAAACATAATTTCTGTGCAGAGATTTATAAATAAATACCCCACAGCTACATCCCTTATCACTGCTTCCCACCGCAGCCCAGTCAGTCCCAGTGCCCTACCACCAACAGTCACAGCTGTGACCCTGAGTATCTGACTCCGGCCCAGCCTCTCTCCAGGGAAAAGCCCCTCCAGCCTCTCTTCATCACCCAGAAAAGCCTGGAGATGTCTCATCCTCCTGTTCCGCAGGTAGCCAGCCCTAAAGAAGCAGTTCACGCTCCCACCTCCCTCACCTGACAGAGCCCGGCCCGCGCGGGGTTCAGGGCAGGCAGGGCTGGCACAGGTTGCCTTTCAGCCCCGCGCTTCTCCCGCCTGACGTGGCACCGACTCCTCTTCCCGCCGACCCTCTGTGGAAAAAGACAGCTCTGGACACGCAGGCCCCGGCATTGCCACCCTGGCGATCTCCCCCTGCCCTCCGCGCTGGATTTGGCTCCGTCCCTTCAGTCCCGGCCGCCGTTCCCCCTCCCAGCCCCGAGGGTCAGCTGCAGCCACCATCCACCTCCGGCCCGCCGGTCTTTGGCAGACGATGCTTTTCTATCTGACACTCAGGATTACCCCGGGCAAACGCTAACAGCGCCACTTCAACTCTTGCAATAGGCATTTTGGAACAAAACCTGGCTTTTCATGTGAATAATTTAGGATTGGAGAGTCCAGGGGAGCCCACGTCAGGGCACCACCATTCCAAAGCCTCGTCTTCCAACAAAACAAAAGGAGTAGCTGGGTGCTCAGGGCAGTTTTGTGTGTGTGCAGCCATGTCTGGAATTAACAGCCTGGCTGTTTCAAAACCTCAGTCAATGGAAGGTAGGGCAGAGCCAACTGCTTTGCATACAAATTAAATTTCCAAAACTTTAATTAAAGTTGTTGTGTGAAACTGAAAATGTTTAGACAATTCATTGTTTCAGTTAATTTAGCTGCTGGTCCCTAATCCTGTCTCATCCTGACAAGCCAATAAAACTCAGTTACATGACTGTTTGCCCCGCTCCTGGTGAAGTTGCCCTTAAAGAGCTGCTGAACGGTGTCAGGGTCTGGGACAGCTCTGGGGGCTCTCCCAGCCCGTTCCCTGGCCCAAGAATGGTCTTTGGACATTTATCACAGCCAAATCCTCAATGCCTTGTGGTTTTCTAATTGGCCCTGTCTGGTAACAGGTCCCCACTGGCTCCTCACCACAGTGTTGCTTTTCCTACCAAGATGATGAATTTTCATATTCCTGTAAGGCAAAGCACAGAGATTTTAGGGTGCCCAGCTCTGTTTGCATACATGATGTCGTGTTGGCCGCCCTCCAGCAGGCAGTGGTAGGTCTGGATCTCCTGCTCCANTGTGCTCCCTGGACATTTATCACAGCCAAATCCTCAATGCCTTGTGGTTTTCTAATTGGCCCTGTCTGGTAACAGGTCCCCACTGGCTCCTCACCACAGTGTTGCTTTTCCTACCAAGATGATGAATTTTCATATTCCTGTAAGGCAAAGCACAGAGATTTTAGGGTGCCCAGCTCTGTTTGCATACATGATGTCGTGTTGGCCGCCCTCCAGCAGGCAGTGGTAGGTCTGGATCTCCTGCTCCAAGCGACACTTGACGTCCAGGAGGGTCTTGTATTCCTGGTTCTGGCACTCCATTTCCGCTCGGATCTCAGCCAGCCGCTGCTCCACGCAGGAGATCTGGTTCTGCAGCTCAGCCAGGTATTTGTTGTAGCGACATTCGGTCTCCGTCAAAGAGGATTCCAGGTTTTCTTTCTGAGAACAGAACAAGCACACGGGGGTTTGACACAGGTACAGCCCTGGTCGCGAGAGCTGGAGCTGTGGATCCCTGTGGCATCACCTACCATAGTGAGCTGGGCTTGTACATTGATTTCCAGGGCTTGCAGCTGACGCCTCAGCTCAGTGACCTGCTTGTTGCTTGACTCGATCTCCTGGCTGCTCGTGACAACCTCCAGATTCACCTCCTCCACCTGCAAGGTCAGAAAGAACAGCCCTTTCCTCACCTCCGCGCTGCATCTCGTGGTGCCCCGGACCTCCCCACACCCCGCAGTGCCCTGAGCGTGTCCAGGGCTGCCACCCTGTTTATTCCATTCTGACCCTGTGACACCACGAGGTGGCCCCTCCACCTTGGACGGGCAGTACAGTTAGATCTGAGCATATCCGACACACTTGCTGTTATTAGGACACTTCCTAATCCCTCCTTTTTCCCTTTCCCCCTCGGGGCAGAGCTGGGTGCAGCTCTGTGGGACGTGGTACCTTGCAGGCGTACCACTGCTCCGTCTCTTTGCGGTTGCGCTCCATCAGCGTCTCGTACTGGCACCGCAGATCCTCCAGGATCTTCCTCAGGTCTGGGCCAGGGCAGGCGTTGACCTCCACACTCACATCCCCAGTCGCCTGTTTCCTCAGACAGCTCATTTCCTGCAGGAAATACGTGACTGTATCAGTAATATCCATCCACCCTTGGGGACGCTTTCCTTCTTCTTAATTCCCCGAGAGAGCTGACCTCCTCGTGGTTGGTCTTTAGGCAGCACATCTCCTCTGTCAGAGCCTCACACTGCAGCTGCAGGTCGGTCTTGCAGCTGGCCAGCTGATCCAGGATGGGCCTGAGGTTGCAAATGTCGGCATCCACGTTCTGCCGGAGACCACACTCCGTCTCGTACCTTAAACCACAGGCAGCAAACAAAGGTCAGCATGTCAGCAGAGCAGGGCAAGGCCTTCAGCTGAGGTTGGGGGGAAAAAATTTAGGATCAAGTTCTTTCACTTCAGACATGAAGTGCTGTGAACATTGCCAGTGGCACCAGATATCTGTTTTACTATGCAGTGTGACAGGCAGAGGTTTGGGATCTCCCCATCACCACCCTTCACCTGCCCTTGCATGGGACAGCAGGGAATTATACTCACTTCACTCTGAAGTCATCAGCTGTCATCCTGTTGTTATCAATGTTCAGAAGAATTTTGTTTGTCTCCATGGCTGCACACAGGATCTGGAAAAAAATCGTAAGAAGAATATACAGGCATGCAGCTTCTCTGCCTCCAGAAGACCCTGGAGGAAACACCTGCCTGGGGTATTTTATAATTATTCCGCATATTGGGGTTATTAATTGGTTATATGGCATCACAGCACACCTACGTGCCAGCTGGGTGGACCTGGCCTTGCTGAAGCACCAGTGCTCAGTAAATGCAGAATCCCCCTCCCACAGACCATCATTTCATACAAACCATTGCTCCAGCCTCCCCTCCAGAGCCATTGCCTCTGCCCCTTGACGGGGCTCTGTGCACATGTGAAAGCAAAGCCTAAAGAAATATTAGGATTTTCCTGACAAACAAGGGTGTACCTGGTTCTGAAGGTCTTCGATTTCCTTGTGGTAGCAGCTGTAGTCCCGTGGCTCGCAGATGGGTCCTACCTTGGCGTACCACTCCCTGATCTTGCACTCCAGGTCGGCGTTGTCCCCCTCCAGGAGCCGCACCTTGTCCAGGTACGAGGCCAAGCGGTCGTTGAGGTTCTGCATCGTCGCCTTCTCGTTGTTAGCAAAGAGGATCCCATCCCCGCAGCCAGCGCCGGCCCTGGGGAAGCCACCAGCGCCCCGAGTGCAGATGCCTCCACCGCTGAATCCCAGGGCAGAACAAGCCCTCTGGGTGGCTCCGAAGCTCCCTCCAGCCGCGCTGCCGGCGCTCAGCTGCTTCCCGAGCAATCCCTCGCTGACGCTGCCACCAGAGAAGCTGCCAACCACAGCACCCAAGTCATAGGCAGCGTGTCTCCCCGAGGAGGCAGAGGAGACCCTCCTGCCCGTGCCGGCCGCGTTGCTGCCCGTGCTGCCCCTGGCCTGGGCGCAGGTGGTGACGACCTGCCTGACAGCACAGCTCATGGTGCGGGTGCGGAGCCAACAGAGCCCAGGGCAGGTGCTCGGGTCGCTGCAGGATCCAACTGTGATCCCTCTGTCCCCTGGTCCTCTATTTATACCAGTCCCTGTGGATCGTGCCGCTGGAGAAGGGCTGTTTATTCTTCCTCCTTGTGACCTGGCTAGGAGGTGTTTTCTTTTTTTTTCAGCCGGAAATAATTCCCCAAAGGCGTTTGTCTCCAGAAATCCCACAACAGAAAGATGCTTTGGTTAACAGAAGCGTGTTTCAAAACTACATCAAAAATGTTACTTCCTGAATCATCAGGTCTGACTTGTGATGACAACTCAACAGCAGTGACACAAAAACCCGACGATACCCAAGAGTGCCCGGGGAATGAAACACCACAGCAATTATCCATCCCTGGCGTGGGCGAGTCTACCCGGAAAGTGAAAGCTGTGGGAAAGGCATCCTATCTGACGGAGCCTGTTTGACCCCTTTGTGACCAGAAGCGAGGGTGTCCCCTCACTCAGCTGGCCTCAGTCCCTGGCACCATGGCCATGAGACCACCCTGGGCCGTGCAGTGAGGGTCAGTTCCATTCCATGTGGCCGTCAGTGGAGAGAGCCCCTGGTCTGGGTCTTCCGACCTCAGATGCTCTAGGAGAGCACAGAGGAATAAATATTGCACTGGAATGTACCAGAGCTGGTTTATCCCTTCTCTTTATTCTACATCCATCAAAACATCCCCTTGCAGAGGTCTGGGTTGTTTTGCTGCTTTCAAGGGTAGATAAAATATTCAAATATTTATCCAAAATATGAAAGGATATTTCCTGAACACCAAACATGCAGTTCATTTAATAGGCACTGCCACACAGCGTGTTTCATAAGATTTCTGAAACAGTAATGTGGAGAATTTCAGGAGATGCATGACCCTACAGAGATCTGATCCAGTTCCAACCAGCACCATGAAAACTCTCCGACAAAATCTAGGTGTTAAATTTAGAAAGGACAATTGAAAAAATCTTTTAAAAAGTTTATTAAACTAAATTTTTAGTTCTGGAATGCCAAATTGAGGAAGAAGGGAAATAATTAAAATGTTTTGTCACCTGAATCTTTCATTTTATTAATAACATTAATATAGCAATGCTAATATTGCTGGCTCTCACCCACGTGTGGTTCAGCTTTGGGTTTGGCATCCAGGTCACCTGGACACGTGGCATAAAGAATGTGTCAGGTGCAGCCTGGCTCACAAATATTGCTTCTGCCATTTGGGCAAGTTCATTAAGCTCAATTTTATCTTGACTCTGCAAATCCAGCCCTCCTGAGCTGTGGGGTGGTTCTGTGGTGCCCATCCTTTGTTAGAGCCTCGCCAAAGCCAGGGTGCTGTGGTGCCACAGTGGTGGCCAGACCCTGCCTGGAGCCAGGGATCAGGGTCAGGCAGGGCTGCCTGGAGCCCCCCTGCAGCCTGCTCACAACTGGTCTTTTTTCTACCAAAGAATTATAAAATTACTGATGAGAAAACATTTAATTTCATTTAATCGAGATTTATATGGTCCTTCATTTTTCAAGGCCAGGCTGGATGGGGCTTGGAGCAACCTGGTCTAGTGGGAGGAGTCTCTGCCCATAGCAGGGGGGTAAAATGAGATGGGCTTTAGGGTCCCTCCCAACCCAAACCATCCTGTGACTCTGTGATTTTTTTCAATGAGGAAAACACCCACAATGAGTAGAGGGTTTTTTCCAATTACTGCAAACTAAGCAGAGATGTCTTTGTCTTTCTTCTTTTTTCTTTCTTTCTTTCTTTCTTTCTTCCTTCCTTCCTTCCTTCCTTCCCAAAGGTGATTAGAATTTCTCCAGCTTTTGTAAAGGAGAACAGTAATTTCAGTCATTATTTTCCTGGAATTGTGTGTTCTTCATGGCAGCTTTTTTCCTTTCCAAATAATTCAGATTTTTTTTTTTTTTTAAACCAGCTCTTGTTTTTCCATGAGAACAAATCTCAAGCCCTGCCCGCAGTCGCAGCCCTCATTTTGTTGAAGCGATTTTCACCTTGTGATGAGGAGATCTGCTAATGGAAGGCTCTCTCCAGAACTCGCTTTGATTGACTTCCTGGCTGGAGTCTACAGACGGAAATTTGCTGCCCACATCCTTGCAGGCAGCCAGGGGCGATGCTCTGATGAGCTGTCCTTGGCTGACTTGGGAGCCCCTCGCTGCGCCCCAGGGGAGGAAGAGGAGCAGAGGAATGACAGGGGAGTGAGGAACGGCGGCGCACGAGGAGCTCCCGTGGGCATTTCAGGAACAGCAGCGCAGGTCTGACCAGGAAAAATTCCTACTTCAAGGAACAAATGAGCAGAAGAGCCTCCCCCAGGCAAAGGTGTTGCTCCCACGTAATGAGCTTTGTAAAAAATAGAAAGGAAGGGATTATATTTCAGGTTTCCGTCGGCGTCCTGGGCTGTGTGACAGAGTGGGGTGGTGGCAGAGGATGGACATGCTGGAGTTATTCACAAGAGTGTTCTGCAGCAGAATTATCAGACTCAACAGGGCAGCGAAAATGAGAAATATTAGATTTCCCTGCAGGGAAATCCTTTGGGAGTCTCAGGAGATTTTTTTAAGGTTTAACATTGTTTCTTAGGCTAATGCCGATGAAGTTTAATGTTCCCCCAAGAAGGAGACCCAGCATTTCATATTACTAAAAATGCTCCCTGAATCACCAGCTGTTTCCATGTCCAAGAGGACTTCCTTGGGGACTCAGTGACTCAGACATGGCACCAAAACCCAAATCCCTGCTGGTGCCCAGGCACAGGAGAGCCAGGAGAGGAGCTGGAGCCCGGCACTGCCAGCACCCGCCAGCCTGGCCGGAGAGAGGCTGGTCCAGAGGCAGCCTGAGCTCCTCTCTGCTCGCTGTCAGCTGAATTTCCGTGTTACACGCATGGAAAATCCTGGTGTTCTCAATTTACAAGGTATTTACAAAGTATTTACAAAGTATTTGCTTATCTGGCTGGTGATGTTCCTGTCAGGCCACTTTCTGTCAGCCTGTTATTGGCTGTGCTGACGCTGATCTCCATCCTGCTGGGGACACCAGGTGCTCCAGGGTCTGATCCCAGCTTTGCAAGTCACTCCAGGCAAATCCTTCAGCTCCTCCAAGTCTCAATTTCATGCTTTGTAGGATGGAAACGGCAATAACAACTGTCCTCCTCCTTGAGGGCATTGTAAAAACAGCTGTCTGAGGAGCACATGGGAATTTAGAGATTGGAAAGATGACATTTAATTCAGTGTTCTTGCTGTTTTATATTACTCTTGATGCAGGCACATCCCATGGATTTCTCACTGTGTCTCCATCATGAAACACCTTCCAAGGACATTCGTTGTTTCCATTTTTTGTTTTGTTGTCCATAAAGTTTCACTATCATTCACTGAGGACTTGCCTCTGTAACTCCCAGCTGAATCCTTACAAGGCTTTTCTTCTTGTGCTTGCAGCAAATCTGAAAAATGCTCTCCAAAACCAGTGCTTGTCTACCTCCTGGACAGACAATTTGTCCATGTTTCACAGACACAAATGTGTGTTGCAAAATGTAAATAACAAGCAATATATTACCTTGTAGTTCTGTGGTATTTCCTTCTTCAGAGCGCTGTAATATCACACAGAGATCACTTGTGCTGAGCTTGGACTTTGCTCTTGCCTGTGATAACAGGGTTACACTGAGCTGGATGCAGAATTAAAACCTTTTTCATTGATGCAAATACATGTTGATGAATATTCCCTGATAAGATCCTCCCGGGAGAACTGAACCCACTGATTACAAACCAGACTCTTCCATCAGCTCTCCCAGCTGTTCTCCCAGCTCTCCTCAGGATCTCATCTCAGGCTGTTCCTGCTGGCAGATGTAAATATCTCAGCAAGGGGTGACAGATACCCCTGACAGAGTGACAGAGATGACGAGTGTTCTGCTGGATCAATCTCTTCCCTGTGCCCTTTTGGCGCAGAAGGGGCCACGTCTCTCTGTGCTGCCAGCAGAGCCAATTACTCTTGGACTGACGTTTTCTTTTAGCCTCCAACTTTTATTTAATCAGTTATATTTGTGGTTTGCAGAAAGCTTTTCCATATTCGTACATTTGGGGCATTCTGCAGATGGTTCAAGACTTAAAAAGCCATTTACAAGTAAAGTATAACAACTCTCTTCTGATGACAAAAAAAAAAAAAAAAAGCACACAAGGAGTTTGCTCTGGATTTCCAGCCTGCATTTTGCTTGCTGCCAGAGAGTCTGAGACAGCTTGAGGCTCAGGTACATTTTTTTCCTTGATCTGGTTTTCATTTTTGAGATAGCTCTGGTTAGCTTGGCCTGGAATTCTTTCTTCAAGGAAGGTCTGGCATTCCAGCAAAGGGAGAAGCACAGCACAGTCTGTGAACTCTGCACTCTGCTGTGTCTCACTTCTGCCCCTTTCTGTAATTGCTGAATGATGATACAGAGTGATAATATCTCACACTCCCTTCTCTGGAAAGACCTGGCAGGTTCCCTACTTCTTCGATCTCCTTTCCTCTCCTTTGCCTGTCCTGTCATGCCCAGGTTGACATCATCAGCTCTTTCCAAACCTGCTGGGGCCAGGGAGCAGCCTGGGGAGCGCTCAGTGGGACTGTAGTGCTGTGGGGAGACTGAGGGAGAATGAACCAACCACTGATCACCCAAAGGATGAGCGAGCCGAGCCTCAGCTGCAGGAGCCTCTTGTCCATTGTCATAAGGGAAGCTGATTTAACACAAACTGTTCCCTCTCCCTTTGTTCTGAGCCCCAGATCTGTATCCTTGAGGCGTAGGGTGCACATAACCCAATGCACAGAGCTCCCAACTCCATGGACTAGAAAGCATAAACCTGAATCAAAGTGATTCCATCGGGCTTTTAGCTCTGAAACAATTTCCTCTCCTCTGGCACTCCCTGGGTCGCTCTCCAGCAGGCGAGTGGGCACAGGCACAGCCAGAAGCTGCTGCTGCCCAACTGTATCACTAATCCTGAGTGGCAGCTCAGCCTCAGGCACCGTTTCTACCACGCACGTTTCAGGAAGAGTTTTAGCAGTGATCTGCTACACGCGACAGTGATAAAAATTATTGCTACTCATCCCTGTGCAGATTAAGCAATAGTTACTTTAGTTCTCTCAAGTGCAGCCCTGGGGCAGCATGAATAGCCCTGTGAAAAGTTTTTGTGACTGATAGTGTGTGATTTAAAGACAGGCAAAAAGAGACAGCAGGCGTGGAGGGATGAGGTTTGCCACTGGGCAAACTGGGCTCACATCTCAGAGAGAACACCCTGACAGCAGCAGTCTTGCTGAAGCCATCGAAGTTCAGCGTACAGGAGAAAGTGACTTTTTACGATCCCAAGAGTTAGAGAACTGAGATTTATTTTGTTGCTTTAATTGTCAGTCGCGTGGTGCATTGACCTCAAACCTCATTGCTCTGTAATTGCCTTCATTTTGTATCACCTACACAGTTTATGTCTTAGCCAGTCCTGTGTATTTACAAGCACTGAGTTCATTAGAAAAAGCTGTCTCCAGTTATGTTTGTCCCAGGCAGAACCCCTGTCCCTCCATTCCCCTCCTCTCACTGCCTTCTTGTGATTCCTTAGGACTTTTCCTGGCATGAGCATAGAACCCGGAGCCTTTGAGGGACCGCGTGTGACAGACAAGTCTGCAGTTGCACGAGCAAGGAGAAAAAGCTTTATTAAGTGTGTCCAGAGACACCTGCATGGAATGAGGGCACCACAGGCAGGAGGAGCAGGTGAAGGGAGCACGCATGGCCTCAGGCACTTCTTGGCTCAGTTCGATGCTCCCCTGAGCCAGGGGCTGTCCTAGCGAGTGGTGAGTGCGACCTGCTCCCGGGAGGAGACCACCTTCCCGTCCTGCACCTCCTCCACGATCGTGCGCACCTGGCGGGACGATGTCGTGACTGCAAAGGAAAGGGGAACAATTACTGACAGCAGGAAGGAGAAAAATTTCTTAAAACATTATCAGATATTGCACATTTCTTCAAGAGCTAGTGGAAATTCCACAAGGGAGTGGAAAATGCTGCTTGTTTAAAGCTGCCTGCATTTGACTGGGAAGGGCAAAGAACCAGGCTGAGGGGAAAGGTGAGTTCTTACCATCTCTGCCAGAGTGTGAGGACATAGCAGAGGAGTACTGGGAAGAGATGCTGCAAGAGAAGCACAAAATAAAGAGATGTTAGGGACAAACACTGGTTGCTGCTGCTACACAGGCTCTGTGTTCAAACAGGAGAAAAAGAGAGGAGGCTCATGGAGATAAAAGTGTTGCTCCACATGGCCTCTCGTGAGGGACAAAGGAACCACAGCTCTTTGCAGCATGGAAAGGGACCCAGGGCAGCGTCGCACTAGAGCCAGACACCAGGGACAGAGCACTGGGCATGCACAGCTGGTGTAAACAGAGAAACCAGCCCTGAAAGCTCTGGCTGGGCTGAGGCCCAAGGCACTTCGTGTCTATGACCCATCCCCTCCCAACAAAGCCCCTCACGCACTGGGCGTCCTCGCCCTCCAGGAGCCGGCGGTACGTGGCGATCTCCTGCTCCAGGCGACACTTGACGTCCAGCAGGACCCTGTACTCGTGGTTCTGGCGCTCCATGTCGCAGCGCAGCTCGCCCAGCTGCTCCTCCACGCCGCTGATCAGCATCTGCAGCTGGGCCAGCTGGGTGCCGTAGCGCGCCTCGGTGTCGGCCAGGGTGCCCTCCAGCGCCGCTTTCTGCGGGACGGGCACGGGGCACGGGCCGGGCTCAGCGGGGCGGCCGCGGTGGGCACAGCCCCGCAGCCCCGCCCCGCCGGCAGCCCGGCCCAAGTACCGTGCTCAGCTGCGACTGCAGGTCGATCTCCAGGCTCTGGATCGTGCGCCGCAGCTCCGTGATCTCCGTCTTGCCGCTCTGCAGCTGCTCCGTGTTGATGGCCACCTCCCGGTTCAGCTCCTCCGTCTGCAGCGAGGCAAAGCCGTGCCCTCAGAGCCCCGGCGGCGGCCGCAGCCCCGGCCCCGCGCCCGCTGCTCGCCGCCGCCTGCTCACCTTGCTGAAGAACCACTGCTCGGCGTCCCTGCGGTTCTTCTCCGCCAGGCTCTCGTACTGCTCCCGCATCTCTGCCAGGATCTTGGTGAGGTCGATGCCGGGAGCAGCGTCCATCTCCACGCTGATCTCCCCACCCACCTGGCCCCGCAGGGCTGTCATTTCCTGACAAAAAGAGACACACAACACACTAAGAGTGACAGGGCATCTTCCCATGGTGAGAAATTTCTTTTTTGCACCCGGTACAGGAACCCCACAGACCTCCTGGAGGTCCTGCCTGAAGGGATTATTTCTCCCCACCTTTCTGCTCGAGTGTTTCCTGACAGCACTAACTGCACAGATTCCTGTGTGTTCAGCATGACTGTTTCCTTGGTGCACAAGGAATGTTTGTAGGTCCCAGTTTGAGCTCTGTGCTCACCTCCTCATGGTTCTTCTTCAGATAAGCCAGCTCCTCCTTCAGATTCTCAATCTGCATCTCCAGGTCAGCTCTGGACAGGGTCAGCTCATCCAGGACGCGGCGCAGGCCGTTGATGTCGGCCTCCACGCTCATGCGCAGAGCCTGCTCCGACTCAAACCTGGGGACACAACACACAATTGCATTCACCCCCTTGATACAGCATTTTTCTTGTCTTTTTCTTCCCCAGCTTGGTGTGTTTTGGTCAAGAATCTTAAATTTAAATGTGAGTGCAGAGCTCTCACAATGCAGAAATGTCGATGCTGTGCCCAGGATGTCCCAAATGTCCCACCTCGGTGGAGCAACCCCAGGTGCAGAATAAAAGCACCTTGAACAGCCAGGCTTTCCCCCCTTTCTCGGAGGTGTTGGACTCACTTGGTTCTGAAGTCATCTGCTGCCAGCCTGGCGTTGTCGATCTGCAGGACGATGTTAGCATTTTCCACAGTTGCAGAAAGAATCTGATGGGGGATAAGTGGAAGAGTTAAAAAGTCATTTCAAACACTCTGAGTGATCCCATCCAGAAAAGGGCTGGAGCAGAGCTGGGCCTCCTGCCCATGGGCCTGGACTTCCATGTGGGCTCTGCAAAGAGGGAAATGTGGTGCTCATTTCCATCTCCCATCAGCACAAACTCAGCCCCTGGGAATGCTGCCATGGGCACGTTGCCCTGCTCAGGCAGCACCTCCAGGTCCTCACACCGTGCTGAGCCCTGGCAGCACTCCAGGCTTTGGGAACGGGAGCAGCCCAGCTAAAAAGGAAAAAAGGGTTGAGGAAGGAAGGAGTGCCTTGTGCCTGCCTCATTTGGCTTTCATAATTATACCTGAGGTGCAAGTATTTGCTCAGAGATTATGAAGATGATTGGCCATTTAGCGAGCAGGAATTTCTGTAGCCACGAGCTAATGAAGAGCTCTCAGTTCTCCTGCTTCAAGGGATATCCAAGGAATAATCCAGGAATATTGATGTGGTCATTTCCCAGCTGAGGGAGGAGAGGGAGGGAAGGATCTGCCTTCCCCTGGATCAGGAGCAGAAGGTTTCTGTGAGACTCAACGCTTCATCACTCGAATCCAGAGACAGCTCCTGCCTCTGGATGTTTCTGTGCTCCATCAGAGCACACCCACGTGCTGGAATCTTCAGAGGAGCTTTCTGCTTCAAGGCGAGCCCTTTCCCCCAGGATGAAGCCCAAGAAATTTTAGGAATGTGATTTCTCCCCAGGGGCTGACCCTGCCCCATTTCCCAGGAATTTACTCTCACAGACCAGGTATGTCATTGCCCAACCGCCCACACCCCATTCCCTCCGGAACCTGAGCTCACTCAGGATGAGTGATAAGGGCTGAGGGGGGCAAGCAGTGGCAGGCAGGGATGGGCACATTCTGGGGTTTTGGCCCAAGGACTTTTTGTTTAAAATCCTCCAGGGAGCTGCTAAGAACAAAGAAATTACCTTGGCCATGATTTCATCTGCTGCATTTTAGAGCAGGGCACACGCCTAATTTCAGCACCTGCCACAGCCCAGTGTGTTCCAACCCTGGATTGGACTCTGTCTGTGTCTGCAACTCCCAAAGAACAACCATCCCATAGGAGAGTTTGTTTCTATTTTAACCTCTACCTTTAGCCTTCTTGAAGGGTAAGGAAAAAAATTTGATTTGTAGGATATTTGTGAGGATGACTATTCTTCTCCATCTGCATATCAGTCAGTGAACAGGGCCAGGAGATAACAAGTCCCTGCCTGCTGAGAGCTCCATCAGGAGCCCAACAGGAAGCAGCTATGGGGCACAAGGAAGGCAGGAGGTTACAGCAAGTAGCATCAGGTAACCTGAATCATTGTCTGACTCCTTTCCTGCCCCATCTTTCTCCCTACACTGGAACAGTCAACAGAAACTCCATTCTGGTGCCTGCTGATCTGCTGTTCATAGTGACTGTTATTCCAAAGCTCTGGTTTTCATTTCAGACTAATCACCTGCTGTTTGATAAGCCTCTTCGCTCCAGCCATTAGGAACAAGATCATCACTTTAAAAGTGAGTTTGATGAAGACGTCCCGTTAATCCCAGCATCCTACCTTGTTCCTGAGCTCCTCGATAGTCCTGTAGTAGGGGCTGTAGTCACGGTCAGGACCGGGTCCCTGCTTCTTGTACCACTCCCTGATCTTCACCTCCAGGTCGGTGTTGGCCTCCTCCAGGGCTCGCACCTTGTCCAGGTAGGCGGCCAGGCGGTCGTTGAGGTTCTGCATGGTCTCCTTCTCCCCCGCCGGCAGGATGCCGTCGCCGCCTCCAAAGCCTCCTCCAAAGCCGGCCCCAAAGCCGGCCCCATAGCTGCCCCCAAAGCCCCCACCGAGCGCCCCTCCTGCGCTGCTGCAGTAGCTGCCCCCAAAGCCGCTGCCGAGCCCCGAGACCACGCGCGAAGAGACGGAGTAGCTGCCAGAGCCCCCGTGCACGCTGGGGGCCCTGTAGCCTCCTCCCCCGACACGCACGGACGAGAGCNCCGACGATTTTCATCACTCATAAAACCCGA
Organism: Bombycilla garrulus; assembly: GCA_013400315.1. Classification (NCBI taxonomy): domain Eukaryota; kingdom Metazoa; phylum Chordata; class Aves; order Passeriformes; family Bombycillidae; genus Bombycilla; species Bombycilla garrulus. The sequence goes on from VXBU01004987.1 coordinate 70,896, forward strand.
GCCAACTTCCAGAATCGTCATTTTTGCCTTTGTTCTATTCATGCTTTTTGTCATATTCCACTAGAAGCTTTTTCTCTTACAAAGGGCGTCTTTATGCTTCTTCCGTTTCCAAGTAAATTGTCAGGTGTGATTAAAAAGAGGAGGCTCCTTGCTCTGGGCTATGATTTAATTCCCTCTGCACTGTGAGCTTTGAAACAGAGCGGTGCAAGCAGCATTTGAGGGAGCAGCTCAGCATCTCTACTTTTGTCCCAGCTACATTTTCCTGTCCCTGCTTGGGCTGCACACACACACCTGCCGGGACAGCAGCTGTGTTGTGAGGCCCTGAATGCACCTCCAAAGCCCCGTGAGTACAATGGTGCTGGAAGGAACTTGGCTCCCAGTCCTGGAAATACAAGTCTGCTCTTTTATCCGCAGGGAGATGGATGATCAGTAGTGGAAAAGCAATGAAAAGGGAATTTGTGCTCCAGGGCTCACTGGAGTTTTCACTTCAGGGACCACCCAAGAGTGGGGGACTGTGGAAAGGTAATAGGATGGTTTGTGTTTTTTGTGAATGATCACTACCAAACCCAAATCCGGAATCCCAAAATCCCAAAAAGGAAGGGTATGGTGGCTAGGTAGAAATTATAAGATCTCCAGGAAAAAGGTGGGATAACATAAAGTAGATGAAGGACATAAGGGAGAAGGTCCTGGTGTGTAAGCCCTGTGAACAGGAGCACAAAGCTGACAGGAGCACAGCTCAGCAGCTCATGCCAGTGATGTTTTCTGTGATGGACAATTCTGTCAGTTGTGACCAGGCAGGACAGCTTCACCTTGAGTTTGGAGTTTACGGCTGCCACATAAACTTCAGGAGCTTCAGGGGAGACAGAGATTGTCTCTGGCAAGCAAAAAGGCTCCAGAACCGAGCTCAGTGGAGTGGTCAGGCCCTGCTCTCCCCTCTCTGTGCTCTCACAGCATGGGCAGAACCCGTCTGAGTGTCCCTGGCTCATGGTGCGGGGTGTGGAGGGAAGGGATTGCTCATGTGTGCGCACGGTGGATTGTTGGGCTGTCTCCACAGACAGGCCCCAACAGCCCCTTCCCAACAGCCAAGTTCTTCCTTAGATCACTTGCCAAAGGAGGGGAGAAAGGGTATGGAAGGAAGAACAAAGGTACATTGCTGAGGATCTCAAAGGGCACAACTCCCTCCCCTCCATCTGCAGAAAGCTGGAGACAGTACAGGAGTGGGATGTGTCCTTGGAATATCAGGAGCTGGCTGCTGTGAGAAGCGGTTCCCTATCTTCCCACGTGCCACTGGTGAACGGAGACAAGTCCGTGCAGCTTGGAGGGCTGGAGGATGAGTCCCTGCCGTGCTGGCTCTGGCCCTTTCTGTCTCCTGGAGTCAGCGTGTTGGTGTCGTGTGAGCGCCGGGCACGGGGCCAGGGGACGCCCACTCGCGGCTCGTCCTCCCCAGGTGCAGATGGAAAAGGTGCAGCAGCGCGGGGGCGGCCGGGACGTGTTGCTCCCAGGAATGTGCTTCGTCCCCATCTTCATTTCCTCACCTTCGCCCGGGCAATGCCGTGGTTTGTCCTCTCTCATTGCAGCGGTGATGTGGGGAGAGGGGAATGTCAGAGACAAAACCGGTGTAGAGCCCCTGGGTGAGTCCAAACGCTCAGCCTTGCCCTGAGCAAAGCCCCTCAGAGTGGCACGGGTGTCACACTGTCACCCATGTGTCACACGGGTGATTCGGGGTTCTTCCTGAATGGAGAATTGCCTTTTCTTTCATCTTTTGTTTGCCATTGAACTGCTCTGTCATAGAAACACACATTGCCCAGAATATCTCTGATATTTTGGTAATGCCACAGGGCAGCAATTAAAATCATGAGCATTAATTAAGACTTAAAAATATGTTAACCACTCAAGGGCGTTATTTCCATGACCTCCCATTGAACACAACCATAAGGACTGCATGTTGTTTCTATCACACCCTTTGAAGTAAAAGGCTGAATATTAAACTAGATCCTTCCTCTGTTCTTGGGCACGTGCACTCTGTGAGCCTGTTTTTAATATATTTCAAAATCAGAATTCCAGTTCTATGGGATAACAGCAGCTTCGTGGTAGCAATGGTGCTTAAACATACAATTCAGTCTTACTTTGGGGGAAAATGAAGGTGAAATTCTGGCTCCAAAATTACATATCAGCAGATGTAGATTCTACCTGGATAAAACCACTTCCCTTTTTTTATATCCATATAAAGTTTGCCCTGGAATCAAATTGCCATAGAAAGGTTCCCTAAAATGAGGTGAAAACCACACATTAATGTTTGTTTCTAAAGTGGTCTTTTCTGTCAGAGGAATTCAGTGTTGCCTGAGAAGTCAAACCATCTTTCTGGACCAAATTCCCTCTTTCTGAGACCTGCCTCAAGCTGCCGCTGCCTGTCAGCGTGCGCCACCCCTGCAGCTCCCTCCTCGGTGGGGTTTCCTAAGGTCAGGGCTAATTATTAATGCTCCAGGCAGGAGAAAATTGACATCTGTTTTCCACACCTCCCTCACACTGTACAGTAGCAGGAGTAATTAAAGCAGGGGATTTAATTAGCAAAGTGTTATTTGTTGTTTCTATAGGAACACAGGTGTGCGCAGACTTTTACAGGAGGAAAATATAAAGCAAGGGTGAATTCCAGCAAGGCACCTCAGCATCCCTGCACTGGGTGTTGCAAGGGCAAGAGCCAGAGGGGCACAGGCATGGCAGGGGCCTTGGAGGAGCGTCACGAGGTGTTGGTGGGCCCTGCAGCACCCCTGGGGACAACAGGGTCCCTAAGAGGTGACCTGGAATGGGGTGTGGCCCTGCGAGCTGTGTCTGTCCCGACCCTTCTCAGACATCTGATCTTGAGTGATTCAACCCTGTCTTTATCCAGCCCTGGGACAAGAATTCCCCCAGGGAGAGTCCCCGAGTTGCTCTGGGCTCTCTCCTCAAGGGGATGGGAGCGGAGGGAGTGCAGTCTGCAGGACCGGGGAGGTGCTGGAAGTGCCTCAGGGTGGGAGGGTCAGGAACTGTGCTGCTTCTAACCCGTGGATCATCCATGAGGACGTGCAGCAACCTTTCTCCCGACCCCACTGATGAGCTCACTGCTCATTAGCATTAAACTTCAAACCAGAACCGTGCTCCTCTGGTCGGTGGACGCTGGGGGTGCTCGGGGCAGCCAATGCCCCACAAGGGTCACGGAGTTCTGCTCTGAGGGGGACACAGCCCATGGCGCTGGGCAGAGCTGCAGGGCAGGGGCTTGGGGGGGCCTCAAAACCTGGCTGTAGGGCAGATGATGCACTGCAGGCATCATTCCAATGTTTGGGGAAAAATAAAGACTCTTATCTCCTCCTAAATTCCAGACAGATTTCTGGAGAAGGGTCATAACGCTGTGTGACCAGCTCTGCTCTCGCTCTCACTTAGTCGTGTTGCTCTGATTCATTTCATTGAGTTAGAAGTCGGATTTACGAAGCAATAAATGTGTCAGAATGCAGCCAAGAATGTGTCTGAACTGGCTTTCCAGGAACGCTGGGCCAGCTGACAGCAGCGGGAACTGCTGTGTCAGGAGCAGCCACCAGCAGCCGGGGAGTGCTACAGTAACTCCCAGAAGAATTTTAATCCTTTTGCTCGCACAGACCATACCCTCCTCTTCCCATCACTATTTTCCTCACCCTTCAGTGGCGCCTTTGGAAGCAGGAGCCAAACTGAGCTGAGTTTGCCTGTCTGGAGGGACACCAGCTGGTGGATCCCTGTCCTGCCTGCAGCTTCAGACCGTTTCACCCCAAAGCTTGGGATCCAGAGCTAGGGCAGAGCTGGGCTGTGGCATTTGCAGGGTCCTGTCTGCATCACTTGGGCTTTGTTCGCTTGCTTGGCCTCACTGGGTTAAAGCCTCAGCACTGCTATTGCTGGGCACAGCAGAGAGGGAGCAGCGCTTTGTCCAATCTGAGAAATGCAGGGATTCTCACAGGCTTCACCTCCCACCACCTGTGGGATCAGCTCCTTTCTAGACTCCCCACATGCCCTCTCCCCTGAATCTGCCAGGTCTCAGCAGTTACAGAGCTGTGGGTGTGCAGGCCCCACCATCGGGGTACCGAGGATGGAGAATGTTGCTCCTCCAGCCCAAGAGCATCGAGACCAGACCTTGATTTGCAGGACTGCAAAGAGAAGCTTTATTTGATTTCCGTGTGTGGCACGGAGCTGAGAGAAGGGTGAAAGAGGGTGAGGAGGGCGGTGAGAGTGGGAGAAGGTGCTTTTGATCATCCATACGGCAAGAACACATCAGCTGGGATCTGCTTTGCTGTGCTGGGCAAGGTTTGCAGCAGAACAGGCAGTGCCTCAGTGGGCAGCCTGGGTGATCTGCTCCCGGGAGGAGATCACCTTCCCATCCTGGACTTCCTCGAAGATGGTGCGGATCTGGCGGGTGGTTACTGGTCCTGCCGTGGGGAAAGAAGGAGCCATTACTTCCAGGTCAGCAAGGAGGAAGTGGGTTGAAGATCTTTGTCTTAGAGATTGGTTACTACAATCATCACTTCAGAAACCCAATATAGCACCACATTGCCACTGCTAAATTGTACAGATTCAGTCTGTTCAGATAATTTCTGGCACGTGTTTTGGTATATCGTAATATTTGTTACATGATAAATTTGTTATATCGTAAAATTTGGTATATCAGTTCAAATTTTAGAAATATAATAAAATAGTAACTTTAGTAGTAAAAGGAGTCTGTGCTAAGAAGGTGGGTGAGTGTTTGAGAGCTGTGTATAATCAGAGCTTCAGCCAAGACCTGTTCTTACCTTCTTTCACAGGCTGTGAGACATAGTGGGAAGACATGCTATGGGAGGAGAACAAGGAAAAGGTGGTGAGAAACAGGAAAAAAGTGAGTAATCTCCAAGACAAAATCATTATTTAAACCCTGACTTTATTTCTTATACTAATACATGATTGAAATCCTTCTGGAAACTGCCAGTGTCCCAGCTGAAGGAAGAAACTTTTAAGGATGGGTGTGTGACAGGGATTCAGACACCAGTGCAGCACCCACCCGCAGCTCCCTGCCAGGATCAGACACACATGGGAGGAAGGGATGTGGAACCCCGGGATGCTGCAGGGCTGTTACAACCACTGGGCTGTTGTGGACTGGTGGGACTGAAAAGGGAGACCCTGTTGCATGAATTGGATCAGAGAATGTGCTGAGAAAACCCTCCAGGGAATGCCGGTGGTTCATTTTCTCTTTCCTTTGCTATGACCCGTCCCCTCCCAGCGCCCTCCCAGCAAAGCCCCTCACGCACTGGGCGTCCTCGCCCTCCAGGAGCCGGCGGTACGTGGCGATCTCCTGCTCCAGGCGGCACTTGACGTCCAGCAGGACCCTGTACTCGTGGTTCTGGCGCTCCATGTCGCAGCGCAGCTCGCCCAGCTGCTCCTCCACGCCGCTGATCAGCATCTGCAGCTGGGCCAGCTGGGTGCCGTAGCGCGCCTCGGTGTCGGCCAGGGTGCCCTCCAGCGCCGCTTTCTGCGGGACGGGCACGGGGCACGGGCCGGGCTCAGCGGGGCGGCCGCGGTGGGCACAGCCCCGCAGCCCCGCCCCGCCGGCAGCCCGGCCCAAGTACCGTGCTCAGCTGCGACTGCAGGTCGATCTCCAGGCTCTGGATCGTGCGCCGCAGCTCCGTGATCTCCGTCTTGCCGCTCTGCAGCTGCTCCGTGTTGATGGCCACCTCCCGGTTCAGCTCCTCCGTCTGCAGCGAGGCAAAGCCGTGCCCTCAGAGCCCCGGCGGCGGCCGCAGCCCCGGCCCCGCGCCCGCTGCTCGCCGCCGCCTGCTCACCTTGCTGAAGAACCACTGCTCGGCGTCCCTGCGGTTCTTCTCCGCCAGGCTCTCGTACTGCTCCCGCATCTCCGCCAGGATCTTGGTGAGGTCGATGCCGGGAGCAGCGTCCATCTCCACGCTGATCTCCCCGCCCACCTGGCCCCGCAGGGCTGTCATTTCCTGACACAAAAAGAGAAACACATCTTCATGCAATCCAAGAACTGGCATATAAAATGTTCCTCTTGAGACAGAGTTCTTCGGGAAAGCAAGCATTTAGGGGATGACAAAAGGGAGCAAATTGCGGTATTTGCTCCATCACCACAAATAAAATTACTCAAATTCTTGAGAAAACCCCACTGGAGTTAATTCTCCAGAGAATAAAGCAGAGTCTGTAGCTGGTTCATTTCTCAGGGAGCAGACCTTCCCATCCAGGAGTTGTGAGGGTTGTTAATAAACCTCCAACAGCCACAGTGAGTATTAGTGACGTGACAAGCGGTGAATGGGAATTCCACAGGCCCCAGGGAGGATGTGCTGCTGCCCAGAGAGCATCCCCTCTGCTGCCTCACCAGCACTTCTCACCTCCTGCCCAGCAGTTCAGAACTCAGCACAGCCTTAAAGGCTGGACCAGAACTCAAATTTCAGGGCTTAGGATGGGCCTTTTGACAGCCTGACTCTGTGCTCACCTCCTCATGGTTCTTCTTCAGATAAGCCAGCTCCTCCTTCAGGTTCTCAATCTGCATCTCCAGGTCCGCTCTGGACAGGGTCAGCTCATCCAGGACGCGGCGCAGGCCGTTGATGTCGGCCTCCACGCTCATGCGCAGAGCCTGCTCCGACTCAAACCTGGGGACACAACACAGTCAGCAAAGGTGCACGAGCTCCTGCCAGCTGGACACACAGCACCTGGCTTTGCTGTTTGCTGCCTCCACACTGCTGTTGGCATTGTGGCAATGACTACATTGACAAGTTTCCTAGGGGAAATGCTGAGGAAAACGGTGGAAAACTGATAAAAACTCCACCTGAGTCCATAATATCACCCTGCTCCTGACACCAGCAGGCCTTGGTACAGGCCCTGGGCTCTGTGGAGCTGCACCACACATCAAGGGCACAGAGAGACACAGGAGGGGCTGTGCCAGAGATAAACAAGCAAAAGGAATAAAATAATGGGTTTGGATGGAAGCAACACAATCGCTGGGTGCCTGTAAGACTGAGATAACCATCTGCTTTGGAAATTGCACCTTCATTTTGAAGCCACATTGCCTTTCTGAGGTTTGGATGGGATTTTTTTCCTTATTTCATCAAATATCCCTGCACACTTTGCTCCATTTTTCCAGGAAATGTGTCTTACTTGGTCCTGAAGTCGTCTGCTGTCAGCCTGGCATTGTCAATCTGCAGCAGGAGGTTGGAGTTGTCAACTGTGGCCACCAACACCTGGGCAGTGAAAGATAAAGAGTGTCAGGAATTCCTCCTGGCTGAGTGTTGGGACAGTAACAACACTTTTGGGGAAGTTTGGTATTTCTATAGCAGGAGTTGTCTGGAATCAGGACAAGTGAGATGCAGCTGAGAGTGACTGTGGGAAGGGCTGATTATTCCATGACCTCCCTTTCCAAAAAATCAGTCAGTAAATGTTTCAAAAGGCAGAGTGAGGCCACATAAGATGTGTGAGATCTGATGGTGGCCTTCATTTCTACCCTTCGGGGCGGGTCTGTCTGTGGAAAGGTCAGAGGGACCAATGGGGTGTCTGTGCTTGGCACACCTTGTTCTGGGATGGATTTAATTTGCTGGCAGCAGAAATGGAGCAAAAGGCACTGAGCAGGTGCCTACAGATTCTGATTTTCATATTACCAAAGCAGGAGCAAATAAACCACACTGGGAGGAGATTCAAGTCAGAGTTCAGGAGAATTCTGTTGAGGAGAGGGGGAAAAATGAGCTCCCTGCATCCTTTGCCAGCACTCCTGCAGCTCCAGCTGTCCACGGCTTCTGAAATTGCTGGGGGAATTCATACATGGGAAGTAACAGAGAACAATGTAAAATTGAGCATTTCCTCCAAAATTGTATGGGACTCAAAACAAATGGTGAGGAATCCCCCCCCAAGCTGCCTGGGCTGGGAGCTTTGTACCAATTCCAGCCCTGTGGCAGCAATTGCCAAAAGAGGAGAAAAACTCGTTATTGGTCAGTTCCATCTTTTTATCATCCAAATCTCCTCAGCAAAAGAAGCTGAAACAAGTTTGCAAATTCTTTGCCTGAATGTTTCCAAACATGACATCAGTGTTTCACAGTTTGCCCACAGCTGCAAATTTCCCTGCACCTTAATTTTAAACTCCCAAGAACGCACATGATCAGTGCAGACTTGTCCATTTTCTTCATTTTTGTGTTACATCCCCTTAGATCTGTTCCTGCCAGTGAGAGCTGCCACTTGCCCCACTCAGGAGGACGTAACCAAATCTGACATTGAGACATCTCTAATTTCCAGCTGGACACTCCACACATGCCACTGGGACACGTTTTTACGACATAATTAGTGCTGATTAATTACAGAGGTAACAGTCATTGTTTCTGCTTCCTCTCTGACACATCCCGCTGTGTTAATCCCAGCATCCTACCTTGTTCCTGAGCTCCTCGATAGTCCTGTAGTAGGGGCTGTAGTCACGGTCAGGACCGGGTCCCTGCTTCTTGTACCACTCCCTGATCTTCACCTCCAGGTCGGTGTTGGCCTCCTCCAGGGCTCGCACCTTGTCCAGGTAGGCGGCCAGGCGGTCGTTGAGGTTCTGCATGGTCTCCTTCTCCCCCGCCGGCAGGATGCCGTCGCCGCCTCCAAAGCCTCCTCCAAAGCCTCCTCCAAAGCCGGCCCCAAAGCCGGCCCCATAGCTGCCCCCAAAGCCCCCTGCGAGCGCCCCTCCTGCGCTGCTGCAGTAGCTGCCCCCAAAGCCGCTGCCGAGCCCCGAGACCACGCGCGAAGAGACGGAGTAGCTGCCAGAGCCCCCGTGCACGCTGGGGGCCCTGTAGCCTCCTCCCCCGACACGCACGGACGAGAGCCTGCTGGAGCCTCCCCCCAGGCTCCCGAATCCCTTGAGGGAGGTGGAGGAGGAGTATTGCCTGACAGTGGTGCTCATGCTGGAGGCTGGAGGTGGAGAGAGAGGCGGCTCGGCAGTGCAGCAGCAGCAGCAGTGAGTGCTCGCTCCCCTGCCTCGGGGCCCTTTATAGCCCGGCCAGGAGGCGTTGCCGACGCCTTTCGACACCCCTGACAGCCAGAGCCAAATTCCAGAATCATCATTTTCCTCTCCTTGATTTCACATCTTTTGTCACATCCCACCAGCAGCACCACGGCTCGCATGGGACCTTCTTCCTCTTTCCTTCCCAGCACCTGGCCTGATCCCATTCCCTGCTCAGGGCTGTGTTTTGGCATTCCCAGTGTCCATTCCAGCTCCACCCGCTGCTCCCTCATGAAGTAACACAAGTGAATCCTCTGCCATCCGCCAAATCACCTGCAAGCATCATTGCAAAAATCTACAAATCTGTTTATTTGTTTTTCTGAAGAGTCTAAAGCCAAGGAAAGCTGCTGACTTAAGAGCTCTGCACATCCATAATCTTTATATGGGCCAAGCCAAAGCCAGATGGAAGCTTTCCTGTCGGGACCTTTATCACAGGACAAGCACAGACCTGGCAGGATTTGTGTACTGATACTGGATTTGGCAGAAATCTTATAGCTCAAAAGAGAATAAACTCCAGCAATTTCTGCTTATGTACCAGCCTGGGCTGAATCTCCCTGTGGAGACTGGAAAGTCCCTACAGTGGTAGGGTTTCAGTTGGTTTAAAGGGCAGATGAGTAATGTTTCCCAGAGGTACCTGCTTTACTCCATCACCTTTCCCAAATCCCACAGAAACTGCCTGTGACTTCTAAAAAATGTGTAGAAGCTAAGAAATCCTGTGCCACAATTTCTGCTCCCTCAACGCTGAGGCAGGGTTTAATGCTTAAACATTCTGAATCAGAGGAGAGGGACTGAAACTCTACCAGACACCCGCAGCCAGGGCACGTTACTTGCAATTCCTGATCCGAAGAGAAGAATCAATCCTTATCAATGGGAAGAGTGTGATCAGTCCTTATCAATGGGAAGAGTAGGATAAATCCTTATCAGTAGGAAGAGTATGATCAATCCTTATCAGTGTTTGCGCTATAGACTTTTTCCTACAAACCTGCAGCTGAAGACAGCGATACCAATGGTAACTCAGCAGGACCAGCATCACCTAAACCAAAAGTGTTGATGGGCAAAGCCCAGCACATCCAGCACTGGGGGTGAGGACCCTGCAAACACCGAGGGTTTGACCATGCCAGCACAGAGGGGAGGGACAGTAGGGACAGTGCTGGCCACACCTGCCCCGGGCTATTGAAGGACTGAGCAGAACAATTACAGTAACATAGCTGGACAGGTATTGGCATGAAAAAAGCAGCAAAGAAGGAGGAAATGTGGCACTGCGCTGTTTTATTCTTTCTTATTAAAAAAGCCCTTCACTGATGTGACGCCAGCTCTTGTTGTGCGCAGTGGAAAAATTGCACACCCAGCCCGGCCTGCCTGGCTCCAGCCATGGCATTCTCAATAAAAGAAGTTATTTTTGCTTTTTGCAGAGGTGCCTGTGAGGTAGTGAAGGAGTTATAGGGATTAGGAACCCTTTTGTGTTTTCCCTCACGCTGTGATCTCCTTCCTTCCCAGCCCCCTCCGGCTATTTTCACATTATAATGCATTAACTGATTTTGGAGGTGCTCAGATGTTCCCAGAGCCTCACCCTCGGTAATTCATGGTGCCTCCTTTCTTTCATGTTCCCCGAAGGACACAATAACAACAAGGCTTTATCTGCCTCCTGCTAGATCTCAGGACTTCACAGCAGTCACGCTCCCTTTAGCAGCTCCAGGAGCGTGGGGTGACTTTCTGGGCAGCCACCAAGGAAACAGCTTAACAAGAGAGAGACTCTGGATCCTCTCATTCCAGGGCTCTGCTCTCTGGGTAGCACTGCCTCGCACCCATGGGCTTCAGATTTGGAATTTTGACTGCCCAGTCTGCAAAAACTGGGAGTTTGGAATGCACGGGTTCTCCATCCCTCAGAGAGCTGGGGAAGGAGGGGATCTGGGCATAACCCAACACCAGCAAAGGGCAGAGTGAGCAGAGCACAGTGCTCAGCTTCCAGCACCATCCCAGGGCAGCCTGGCAGGGCAAAGATCAGGTGTTCCTGGCCTGTTTCCCTGTGCAGCGGGGGGTACAGGATTGCCCAACAGCCGTCGTGTGAGAGCTGTGCTCCAGAGCCACCCAGGGCCACCCCTGCTCCCCGTTCTTCCAAACGCACTCACTGTGCTCATGTTTGCTCCAGCAAACACCCTCCTGCTCCAGGCAATTCCCACGTTGGCCCTGAGCCTCCCACATGGGCTCAGACCTGTGCTATGAGGTCTGACCCCCCTCAGGTCACTCTCACATTTTAGGCCAAGCTACAAGTCAGCCTGAAGGTGACAAATGCCCTAACACAAGGAAAGCCCTTTGACAGCCCACAGGTAGGGGACACCTGGCCTTCCAGCTTTTCTTTCTGTATTATCATCCTCAGCTCAGGTTTCAGTTCTTTTACCGTGTGTGGCAGAAGTCAGACAGACAATCTGGAGATTGTCCAGCAATATCAGCTTTTCCCTGGCCTTTTCTGACCAATGCTCTTGCTGATCAGCTCCTGCCCTGGCCCCTGACGGAGTTTCTGACCAACAATCCCACACCAGCCCCACTCTGACCTCCCCTGCACTGTTGATGGGACATCAGGATACAGAGGAGCAGTACTGCTTCAGCTGTTTCATGTTACCAGAAGAATTCAATCTCCCAGGCTTTTCTGAAGCACTCACCCACAACAAATTCCCTTGAGATAAAAGAAAAAAACATCATAATGCTTGGGAGATGGTATCGGAGTCTGCTCCAGCAAGAAGCACGCTGGAGATGCAATCTCTGCCTCGTGTGCTGCAGTGGGGAGGAAAGCACTGAACTGCCTGGTTTGCATGGGAGAGGAGGTGACATTTCCTGTCGGGGTGACCACGCTGCACACTCAGAGCCCAGAGTGGGGAGAGCTGGTGTGAAACGGCCACGGTCAGTGCGTTGCATTTGCCTCAAACAATAACACCTAATTGTGCTGTTAATGTCATGAATAAGAGCTAATTAGGAGTCATTGCATTTCCCCTGTGGGCCAGCTCCTCCCGAGTGCCTTCCACAGCAATTCCCAGCTCAGTGGGAACACACTGAGGGTTGCAGGCCTGGGAAAGGTGTCTCCTGCATGTGAGGAATGGCAGACACAGGCTCTCTACCCTTGCTGACAGGTTTGCTCTGAACACAAAATAGGTAACAAATATATCAAGGTGTGGAGTGACATATGATGTCTTTGTTTTTATCTCAGCTGTTGATTCTTCGCCATGTGCCAGGACGTGTCCTGACGGCCCCCCCACATTAGCTGGAAAAAGCCATCCCAGATCCTATTACCATGAAAGGAAGCAGTGGTTGTGTGTGCGATGGAAACTCCCTCCGAGCAGTCCGGGGCACGGTGCCATCAGCCAGCGAGCCGGGCTGCAGGGGGGGTGATGCAACCACACTTAATCCCCTCCTGCCCACACCAAGAGACTGAGACGTGGACAGCACAGCCCGGGCCGGCCGCTGCAGCGGGGAGGAGGCTGCAACTGAGACAGCGGGAGAAGGGAAGGACAAGGGGAGTCTCTGTATTGTCCCTCTCCAGGTTCCAAACTGGAGCAGTGAAGCCAGGCATTGCTGTGCCAGTGGGACCCTCCAGCTGCACCACTGACAGCCCCATTTCAGGGCCACTCTGGGCTACTGATGAGCTCTCCTCTCCTCTCCTCTCCTCTCCTCTCCTCTCCTCTCCNNCGGTGAGCTCTCCTCTCCTCTCTCCTCTCCTCTCCTCTCCTCTCCTCTCCTCTCCTCTCATGAACATGGATCAGGGTGATGTTCCTCCATCTGGGTCGGGTCCTGAGTGGTTTGCAGAGCACCAGGTGAGGTCCCAGCCCTGTGTCACTGATGCTTCATGAGCCACCTCCAGCAGTGAGGGCCGTGCTGGGACACAGACCTGCTCCCCAGCAGCGACCCGCTCTGCCTGTTTTGGCACAGCGTGTGCCAAGGAGATCCCCTCAAGGAGTGATTCCCAAGGAATCAGCTGGCACAGCCAGTCCATAGCTCTGCTGCTTATCCAAGTGCCTGGCAGGTGACAGTGTCCCAGGCAGTGTGGGGCAGTGGGGCTCTCTGCTGCACTCAGGATCATGGGCCCATCCAGCACGAGATGGATGTTGAAGCTCTTCCCCCCAGTCCCGCTGCAGTTGTTCATCCTCGTGGCCACCCAGGCACTGCCAGCCCACCCCAGGCTGAGCACGGCCTCTGTGCTGGAGCATCTCAGAGAGGAAGAGACTGAACAAATTGTGATCACACCAGAGCTGTCTCCGCGGGCTGGCTCAGCCCTCCTGCCTCTGCCTGGGGATGAGGGACTCATTCCAGCAAGCTCAGTGCTGAGCAGTCTGGCTCCCTGAGGGCTGTCTCCAGTGACATCCTGACTCAACAGTCCAGCCTGGGCTCTGGGAAGTGACAGTGTGCAGAACCCAGACCAGATCTGGGGATTCCCTTGTCCACAGCCCAAGGGACAAGCTGCTCCCATGCTGTGTGGGACCAAGGCAATCTCCCCTGTCAATCTCCCCGAGCTGCAGTCAGAGATGTGACCTGGGTCACTCTGGCAGGCAGAAGGACAGATGGACACACCTCAGGGCTTGTTTTACTCAGACAGAAGAATATTTTTATGTCTGAGCAGAGCCGAGGTCCCAAGCTACCAGGAATTGCTTGAGCTCTGTCTTCATGACAAACTCCAACCTTTGGAGTTTCCCACATTAGTTTTTCACCATCTGTCTTCCAGGTAGCAGCAGCTCTTGCATTTTCTCATGTCTCATTTTTCGGTGTGGCAATAAAATCACACCCTGTCTGCTCATTCCTCTCCCCTCACTGAGCACGGCAGAGCTGGCAGGGAGTCACACCAACATTCTGCTGACTGTGGGCAACAAACAGCGGCTCCCACATTCATCCTGCACCCACACCCGCTGCAGCCCCGGGGCAAGGTCTTCAGCCGGATGGGAATCCTGGCTTGGGACACCTGTGACGTTGGTGGGTGAGGCAGTACCAGCACTGGCCTGGGGACGCTTGCACTCACAGAGGGGAATCGCGATTTAATTCCCGCTCTGGGGTGGGGCCAGTCACGCCAAAGGATCCCAGGGGGACAAACCTGCTGCTGGTGACAGGGACTCCACCAGCCTTGTGTTCCTCCACAGGGCCTCTGCTGGCATTAAGTCCCCTCCTGCATCCAAGCCTTGTCCCAGCCTGTGCAGACCCCTCCCAGCAGCACAGCCCTGATGACCAGGACGATGAGCAGGAGCAATGGGAACAGCCCCCACAGATTGTGATGTTCAGCTGCCCCCAGGGACAGGTCCAGGGAGGTCCCCCCTCCTCAGTGGGACCCCAGCTCTGGTCTCGGTCCCCTCTGGAACAGGGCTGTGGCCTGGCGCCTCAGGTAGGACGTGCTGTGTGTTCTGGGTCCCTCCTGCCCTCCTCTCTCTTGCTCCTCGAGGGCTGATGGTTGTGGCAGGTGCTCCCTGTGAGGCTGCGCCATGGCCTTGGTGCAGCAGAGCCTTGTCACCTTGTGCACCCTTGTGCACTTGAGGGGACAAAGGGGCCGAGCTCCCAGGAGGCCACCACAGCTGCTGGGAGGGGAAGGGGCTGCCCAGCCCTTGTGCTCAGGAGATGTGCCCCAGAGCAGTCCCTGTAACCAGGCTGTGCTGTCACTTCCCACAGCATGGTAATGACTTGGCTGCTCGTTAATCTGTACTTGGCCGGGAGTTTTATGAAGTCATTAACAAGACTGAAACAGTTTGTGCCGACCAGAGCCCCTGGGAATAAACCTGCCCCATCCCTCCCTGGCTCCCCTCAAGGACCCGAGCCCCCACCTGCAGCCCTGCTAAAACCCCTGTAGGGACCCCGTTCCCTCTCCCTCCCTCTCCCTCGCCATGCCCACGGCGCTCCTGGCCAAGGGCCACTGCTCCACCCTGGAGCTCTAATGACACTAATGATTTTCTGAACACGAGTTGGGAGTGCAGAGCCAAGGCCCATCAGCCGTGTCTGGCAGGAGGCGATGGCTTGCCTGGGCCTGGCACACGCTGGCCCCGCTCTCGCCCGGAGCGCGGCGGATTCTCCGATACGTAACAGTAACAGTAATTACACGCCGCAGCTCCGTAAGCAGCTTCGCCTCTGTTGTTATTCTGGTAACCCGAACCCCTGGCTCAGCCCAGTGCTGCAGGACCAGCGGGTGCTCGGGATAAACTCCATACCCTGCTCAGCCCAGGGCGGGGCTGAGACTCTTGGGCAGAGCCGAATGGTGGGAGCCCCACTGGTGCCAATGGTCCTGGTCGTCCTTGTGCCCCAGTGTCTCACTGGTCCTGGTGGTGCCAATGGTCCCAGAAGTTCCCACGCCCCAGTGTCCCACTGGTCCTGGTGTCCTGACAGTCCTGGTGGTCCCTATGGTCCCAATGGCTTGGTAGTCCCGGTGTCCCGGTGGTGCTGGTGGTCGCAATGTCCCAGTGATGCCGGTGCTCCCACCCCGCAGGTGTGACGGGACTGCAGTCGGGCATCTGGGCTGGGACAGTGCTGGGATCCCACTCTGGGCTGTGGGCCAGTGCAGAGGGACCCGCTGGGACCCCTGGGGAGCGGGGGGATCTGAGGGGACCCTGTGACACTGGGGCACTGGTGGGACCGACAGGATCCCAGGATCCCGGAGGTACCCAGTGGGACCGGTTGGGATCCGGGGATCCCGGTGGGAGCAGGAGGAACCGGGGGTCCCGGAGACACCCGGAGGAGCCGGATGGGATGCGGGATCCCGGTGGGAGCGGGAGGAGCCGGGCGGGGTC
>VXBU01004987.1:86737-97121 GCA_013400315.1 Bombycilla garrulus
GAACGGGGCCAGGGATGGGGACGGAGACAGGGATGGGGTAGGGGACGGGAACAGGGACAGGGAACAGGGATGGGGACAGGGACGGGGACGGGGACAAGGATGGGCGGCAGTGTGGGGTAGTTCTGGTGTGCGCAGGGCTGCTGCGGTGCGCTGAGGGGTACCAATGTGTACAAGAGTGTGCGGGGGGTACTGGGATGTGCAGGGGCGTGCACCAGTGCCCTGTGAGCAGCCGATCGCCCCGCCCCAGCAGTTCCTCAGCCCCCCAGCCGGGCGGGCAGCCCCCGGTGGCAGTGCCGCAGAGCCGGGCCCGTGGTCGGAGCCCCCGCAGGGCTGGGGCGGGTGCTGAGGCAGCACCTGCGCCGAGCCGGGCAGAGCCGGGCGGAGAGGGGAGGAGAAAGCGAGGTGAGCACACTCGTGTGCCCGCCTGGAGTGCGCGGTTCTGAGGCGCACCCGAGGCCACTCTGCACACACAGGAGAGCCCCTCTGGCACCGGACACTGCCGGGGAACACGGGCCTTGGCGGTGTGGACTCTGCTCCAGCCCCGTGCCTGTGACCAACCCCCGGTGCACAGCACAAGGGTGAGAGCCCGGCCGTGGCATGTGGGCACTGTGCAGGGATCCTGCCCGAGTGATTCCCCCTGGGGATGCCCCCAGCAGGCTCACCCCGAGCCCCTGGCCCTGAGATGCCACTGAACACCCCTGAGATGGGTCAGACCCCGTCAGTCCTCTGCAATGGCTCCCAGTTTTGGTAGCCCCATAAGCAAAGACCCTTTGGAATCTGCTGGCCCCCAGCTGCCAGGAATATGTCCACAGGCCCAGTGACGATGTCTCAGGGGTGATGCCTGTGGAGCTGGTCAGGCTGAGGGACTCTGGGGGCACAGAGCAGATCAGCAGTGCCCTGCATGGTCAGACCCCTCACAGAGCCAGGGAGGCGCCTTTCCTCTGGGTCTGCTGAGATCCTGGGACTGGGGCACTGCTGGGATGCCAACACAGCAAGGCTGTGTCCCCTGGGGGAGAGGCTGTTCAGTGATCCCATAGGATGTCCAGGCTGGAGACCACGGGGTCTCACACCTGCATGAGCCCAGTGCTGTGCACCCACCCACCCCGAGTGCGGGTGCTCCCCTCCACACCGCCCTCCTCGCTGCCCCCGCGGTCCCCGTGAGTCATGGGTGCATTCCTGGGGCAGGAGGGGACATGTGCTGCAGGGACAGGCCGGGGTTCGTCATCCCCTCGCTCCCACGCCCCGGGCCGGGGCGGCCCAGCTCCAAGCTGAAACTTGTCTGACAGTAATTACAGGGGAGATGAGGACTTCAGAGGATTTACATTCCTTTTTGGGCCACACCTGGGAAAGAACTTTCACCATCAGCCAGCTCCTGAGAAATAACTTTCCACCTGCGTGGCCCAGCCACAGCCCTGCCCAGGGAGCTCAGTGGACTGGGGGGCTCCTGCCAGCTCCATTTTGGTTTTGTCTCTCTGCAGGGAGCCCCAAACCCTCTCCTGCTGTCCCCAGAGCTCCTACAGGCCAGAAGGTGCCTTATTTCCCTGTGTAGGGTCAGTGCAGCTCAGTGCCCAGCATGGCCGGGGTCTGACCACACTTCCCTGGGGGTCAGAGCAGGTTGGTTGTGGTGACTGGAAGCTGGGAGGGGTGGCACCTGTGTCCCCAGGAGATTGGAGCCACACGGGTGGCCAGTCAGGCCCTTAAATTGGAGCCTTGTCAGGCTCTTCACCTTTGCTTTGGCTGGGGACAGCTCCCCAGTAACTGCCTGTGACCCAGGGCTTTGGCCCAGGGCATTGTGAGGAATTGGAGGACTCGGGGGACACAAGAGGCTCACTGTGTGAGAGGCCAAATCTGCTCAGGGCATTTCTGTCACCCCCAGCCGGCACACAGCCTTCCCAAATTACAGACAGGGCTGGACCCACTGAGCCCCTTGGACACATTCTGTTTATCTTTCCCAGTTGGGAAGAACCCGACATCCCCCTGTTCCTGAACCTCTCCCTGTCAGCCATGAACACGGGGAGACACAGGCAGCCAATTCCTGAACCAGCTGTGCCAGAGCCTCCTGCCTCCTCCTCCAGCCACTGCTGTGCTTCCCACCCTGTGCTGGTGACCCCGCTGTGGGGTCGCTGAGGGGCTGGAACTGCTCTCCTGCCCTGGCCCAGCTGTGCTGCAGCTGCCAGCAGTCGCTGTGGCAGGGATCGAGCCTTGACCGCAGTGCAGGTCTGTGCCTGGCGCCGCTCCGTGGCTCATTGGCAGCACCAGGGACACAGGTGACCCCAGCCAGGCCAGTGTGGCACAGCACCGGTGCTGCCAGGCAGGTAACAGCCCCTTCCTGTCCTGGCAGTGGAGCTCCATGCACGGGGTGTGAGTCCTGTGTCCTGTGTCCTGTGCCTGTGTCCCCTCTCCGTGTCCCTTGCCCTGCTGATGGGGCACTGGGACACCAGCCCTGTGGGACTTCAGAGCATCGTCTTTGCAGGGTCCCGGAGCTCCAGCAAGGGGAAGAGGGGCCATTTCAGCCTCCAGCACATCCCAGGAGCTGCTGGGAACAGCCGGCGTCAGCAGAGCACCCAGTCCAAAGTGTTTTGCAAGCAGAAGGGCGCGGGTGGTTTCCTTATTTGGCACCGCTGCGGCAGGGTGGCACACCTGGCTGGGGCACACCTGGCTGCGGCACACCTGGCTGCGGCCACCGCCTGGCAGCGCCCGCGAGGGCGGCGGCGCTGACGCGGAGATGGGAACGCGGGCAGGACCCGCCTCGCTAATCACAGCCCAGCGCTGGGCGTGGGGACAAGCCACGGCAGGGACGCGGCCCTGGCGGCCAAAACAACGCCGGTGACATGCCAGCAGCTCGGCCCGGCACCCCCGGCCTGGGGGTCTCCTGCCCTGGGTGCTGGGGCAGCTGGGCAGCCCCTGTTCCCTGCGTGAGGCTGACAGGCTCAGAAAGTGCCCCTGAGCAAGACAGGCTGTGCTGGGGAGTTTAATTCCTACTCCTGGTTCAGGAGTGAAGGAAAAAAGAGAAATGCAACCAGAGTCTGCCCTGGAGCAGGAGGACACTTGGGGAGCCAGGCAGAGCCCACTTCTGATCTCAACCCTGCGGGGTTTGAACGCCTGGCCCAGCCTGGCGAGAACCTGCTGTAGGGTTGGGAGTTCAGGGCCAATATCAGCCCTGGCACCCCAACCCTGGGGTTCCCTGTGCCCCCAAAATGCGCTTGATCTGCCAGCCCTTCCTGCCCCGTGCCAGTTCAGCTGCTGTGGCTCTGCCTCTGGCAAGTGCAGGACTGAGCTGTGGCACAAGCCCAGCAGCATGTGAGAGGCTCAGAGGCTTCATCTTGACCTGGTTTTCCCAGGAAGCTCCGTGCCAGGGGGCGAGTGCTGCGGCTGCTGGGAAGGCCACAAATACAGCAGCTGAGCAGTGCTGTTACATGGAAATGTCTCTGCTTTGGGGTCCCTGACATCTCATAGCCAAAAGAAGGGGCTGTCACCGAGCTGTCACAGCACAGCCCCAAGGCAGTGCCTGCTGAGGTTTCCCTGTCCCCCTGCCAGGCTGGCACTTGCTGGTTACTGAGACAAGGTGACCAGGCAGCTCTGGGATAAACACACTGCTCCTGCACCTTCGGGGTGCCAGGGGAGCCCCACAACTGTGAACAGGCACAGGAGGCCAGGCAGCTGGGCAGCAAACATGAGCTGTGCCTCTGAAGGTCCTTGAGCACCCCAGGGGCTGAAGTCCCCTCGAGTGTCCTCTGCCACTGCAGCCTGTGCCCTTCCCGGGCCAGCCTGACCCTGTGCCTGTCTGGGCTTTGGGAACGGGGGCACTGGGACCCCAGAGTGCGGCCACCCCAGCCCCTGCTCCCAGCTCCAACTCCCGATTGCAAGGGAGTGCCGTGGCCAAGTGTTTTGTAAGAGGCAAATCCCCGCAGTGCCAGCATCATGCCGGGACGGGCAGCTGGGGCTGGGCTGGGTCTGGCAGCCCAGGAGCAGCGCTGGCCCGTGGCCAGTGTTTGGCCCTCGGGCTGTTGGTGTAGGCAGGGATGAGTGTGCCTGCCCGCGGGGCAGGGAAGGGGCCGGGCTGCGGCTGGAGCTGCGTGGGGATTTGCTCACACCCCGCACAGGTTTTGCCTCGTAAGTGAAATACGAACTGGAGTGAGGTAGGTGCTGACCAAGGTGTTCGGCCTGACCAGCCCCTCTCTCTGCTCGAGTCAGCAGAGTGGGGACAGCTCTGCCCTGTGCTCACTATTTCCGCTGCTGTTACACCAAAAATCTCCCAGCCCTTACCCTCAGATCAGCAAGAGGTGGATTCAGCCTGGTGTCCATCCCGACACAGCAGGGCTGGATCAATGCCTGAGCTGCTTGGCAGCCAGGCTGGTTCCTCCCGAGGCTGGAGCTGAGGGGCACAGGGGCAGAGCACAGTGGGCACTGATTCTCCAGGGACTGCCCTTCCCATGGGCTGGGGCTGCTCCTCTCATGGTCCTCGGAGCTCCTGGACATGGAGAGCCGCTCACAAAGCAGCTCTTGTCCTTGCTGTGCCAGGACAGGGGACTGTGCTGTGATCCCCTTTGTGCCAGGCAGCATCAGCAGCACAGGGAGGGTGTCAGGGCAGCTGGGAGGAGGATCTCACTGTGCAATCAGGTTATTCCCATTGCTGGGCAGCCACCATGGCAGGAAAAGGCCCAGATGCACCCACCCTGTGTCCAAAGACATTGCCGGTGCTGGTGCTGGTGCTGGTGCTGGTGCTGGTGCTGGTGCTGGTGCTGGTGCTGGTGCTGGCACTGAGCTGGCACATACCAGGAGCCCAGCTCTGAAGGGCCCTGCCTGGCACACAAGGTTCCAACAAAGGTTCATCCCAGGGTCTCTCCATGGCCCAAATTCTCTCCCTGGCACGGAGCAGGGAATTCCCTCCAGAATGAAGGGGAGCTCCCTGGCTCAGGCAGAGTGGAAAGGCAAGATGAAAGCAGAGGGCTGCAGGGCAGGAGAGCTGCACTGCCCTGCCCAGATGGATCACAGGATCATGGAATCCCAGAGGGGTTTTGGTTGGAAGGGACCTTGAAGCTCATCCATCCCTGCCATGGGCAGGGACACCTTCCACTAGATGAGGCTGCTCGAAGCCCCATTGAACCTGGCCTTGAGCACTTCCAGACATGGGGATTGAGACTGGGTGGAGGGGGGCTGGAGTCATGCAGGGCAGAAGTGGGGATGAGTTATATCTCCAGCTGGACCCGTGTCCCTGTCTGCTCCTTGGCCAGCCCAGCCATGCTGCAGAGAGGGAGCTGTGGGAGCTGAGCCCAGTAACTTTGCCCCTTTCTGCAGCACTGCAGCAGTTCTGTGTCTCATGGCCCAGGTGTGACAAACTGCAGTGAAGCAGGACGTGTCTGGGAGGAGCAGGCTCCGTGCATGTGCAGACAGGCTGTGTGGGGCTGCAGGCAGGGATGGTCCCTGGTGCCGAGGCTCTGAGTCAGCCCCGCGCTGCCCACGCTTGGTGCCAACAGCTCCTGAATCCAGCAGGAGACGGAATGAAAATCGTATCGTGGCTGTGCCTGTCCCTCTCCCAGCTGCTCAAACTGCCCTCGATGCCTGGGCTGTGCCCTTCCGCTGCAGAAAACCCTCTGGACCTGTCCCTAAGCAGAGGCCAGCACTTCCCGGGGCTCCCAGTGGTTCTGAGGGTGTCTGATGGAGAGCAGAGCCGCTGCCCTGAGCTGCTCCCACCCTTCCTGGTTTTTGTGGTCCCTGTTCCCGTGTCAGGTTTGCTCCAGGCTGATGCCAAGGCCCCACTTGAGGGCTGGGGTTTGTGGACCCCGGTGACCCCCAGCAGGTGGATGTTTATTCGATACATTCCCTGCGATGTGAGCACAGAGTGACACCTGCACAGGGCACTGACCTTGGTGAGGGAATCCCAGTGGGAGGAGAGAGCCCATGGGAATGACCCAGGACCTGGCTGGGGCAGCAGCAGGGGGGCACAACGCCCCTTCTCTGCAGGAAATTCACGGCATCTCCAAAATACTGGAAAGCCCTTCCTGAGAGAACTCCCCAGCGCCGGCCTGGAGGGACAGAGGGACAATGGCCCCACCGCTGCTGCGGGGAGCGGCTGCGCGGGCTGAGCCAGCTCCCTGCCCGCTCCGCTGCCCCAGTCTGCTCCCGCTCACCGGCACCAGGAGCTCGGGCGCGCTCAGCCGGTGCTTGGAGCTCTCCGGGCGGGCTCAGCCGGTGCTTGGAGCTCTCCTGGCGCGCTCAGCCGGTGCTTGGAGCTCTCCTGGCACCTCGCGGAGAGCAGCGGTGTCACAGGAGGGAGCGACGGAGGGAGGGCGGGGGCTCTGCCAGGGGAAGCGGGAGCTGAGTAGTGCGAGGGATGGTGAATAAATACCCTGAAATGCAGTGACTGTAACACACCCGGGGCCACACGTGGAGGTCAGTGGGTTAACAGGAATCAGGATGTGCCCACGGCCGACCCTTGCTGGGACCCTCTGAATGTGTCACACCATGTTCAGCGCCGCCATCCCAAGTGTCTCACAGCTGGGACCACAGCGAGCATCCCACAGGCCCCGACTGTGGGTGGGCAGTGCCCAGCTCACAAAACACCCCGGGGTCTGCAAATCTGGGATGTGAATGCCAGGAATAGTAGTGTAGGGGAAGGGAATGTAGGACTTGATCAGGGAATCCCTGCACTGCCTCTGGCCCCGTGACAGCCGGGCTCACCCTGCTGCTCTTTCCAGGAGCAGGTTAATCACCAGGGCTGACGCCTGTCAGGGCTGCCCTCACTGATTAATGGGATCAAATATCCATCAAACATCCAGCTCGTCCTGAATCCCATCCCTGCAGTCACACAGAGGCTGCAAGGAGGATGTTGGAGGAGAAAAGCTGGTTTCTAGGAATGTCCCAGCCCGGAGGGCACTGCTGAGCTGCGGGAGAAGCGCCAGGATGATTCCTTCCATTCTGCTGCACTTCCCAGGTGGGCTGGGGGTGGCACCAAGACCCCCCCACCTCAGAGCACAGCGTGACACGGCCTTGCAGGACCCGACAAGGAGAGAGACCTGCAGCGAGCACAGGCTGGTCACCCACCAAGAGCCCCCAGGAGCCGCAGGGTTGGTGCTGCAGGATCCCCACACAGTCCTGAGCAGCATCACAGTGCGTCTCTGGGTCTGTTGTCTGCAGGGGTACAAGGAGAGTTTCCCAGGGAGATCCCGGGACTGGCACTGTACCTCACCACAGGTACAGTGGCACAATGTAGTGCCACTCGCTGCCAAGGAGCACAGCGGTCCCCAGGAGCACCCCCAGGTGCCTTCAGAGATCAGTGACAGCACAGGTGACACAGGACACAGGCGGCTCTGGGCTCCCTCTGCTCCTCCTGCTGTCCCCAAGAGCCTCTGCCAGCTCCCCTGGCAGGGCCGCGGAGCCCCCGCACAGCCCGGGGGGGACAGGCTGCATTGCCAGGAGACAGCAGCAGCTCGGAGCCGCTCCTGCAGGAGACCGGCATTGCCACCTCGTGGGGAGCCGGGAGCGGCGCCTCCTCGGGCGGGACGGGTCGGGAGCAGCATCCAAGCACCGGCACAGGGGAGGAGGGGGCAGGGGCTGCAGGTGTCACTCATGAATCCTGAATCCTGCTCACAGCATAAAGCGGGTGTTAACACCTCCCTGACAGCTCTCAGCCTTCCCCAGTGATGGGTTCAGCCCTGCTGTGACACACATTCGCCTCTTCTGGTGTTGGACCAAGGGCTCTGGGGGCCCAGCGGCAAGGACACGATGAGGATGTGTCGTGTGGACTGTGCAAATCAGAAGTGACACTGAGAAATCGACTCTCTGGGGTATCCTGGCTCAGCGGAGTGTTTGGGGTTGAATATGAAGAGTGAGGAACTGGAAATGCCTCCAGCAGAAAGATGGAGTGCAAGCCTCTAATTGCTTCTGCTGGCTGGCTACTCCACCGTGCGGCTGCTAGAGACGGCTCCTTCTCTGGGAGAGGAAGAAAATCTAATCAGAAAAAGAGGAGACAGAAAAACCATCTGCTTGTTCATGGTGGTCAAGAAGAAAATTCATATTCTAATGAAAATTTCAGCCAGTTCTCCAGCTGATCTGTCACACACAGGAGAGACAGATGCTTCAGAAACACCAGAGAGACAAAATACAGCAACGCAAACAATTCCCTCTGCCCGGTGCAAAAGAAATCATTTGCCTTTATCTTAAATAAAACCCCCAAGAATGATGCAACATCCGACCCATGTGGTGTCTGCCAGAGCCGCAGATGGCAACGTCCCCAGCTGCCAATAACCTGTCAAACCCCCCTCGTGCTTCAGAGATGGCCCCAAAGCAGGGCAGGGACACCTTCACCAAGAGCTGGGGCTGCAGGGGGCCCAAACAGAGCTCCACACACACAGGATCCCGTGCCCAGCAGGCCCAGGCCTCCCCAGGGCGATGTTCCTGCTCCATGTGCTAGAGGGCCCCAAGGCCAGACAGCTCATGCTCTGTCTATCTCTGCGTGGCTTCTGACCCCATTAATTGTCAGAGATTTACTGCTCCTCGCAGCTGGAGTCTCAGGGTATTTTTAGCACCTGGGCAGGATGTGATGTTCCCGTGCCAGCAGCCCCCGTGCTGGCTGAGCCCCAGCAGGGGGACACCCGCCACTTTGGGGTTTAATCCACGGCAGCACCGGGAATGCCACGGAATGTCTGTGTTTAGCAGCTCAGTCTGAACACTGCGAGCCAGGCTCCAGGCCCTAAAATCAGGACTCAGGAACAGGATTAAACATGAGCTCAGCAATTCCCACTGACCCTGGTTTGGGCCCCTTTGGGCTCAGAGCCCTCCTGAGCTGACTCCCATGACTCTCATTGCAAAAGGAGGGGACTGCCCTTCCCAAGCACCACGACTGGGGTTCCTGGGATGTGCTGGCCCTGCCAGGCCTTTGGGACACCCCAGGAGCCAGAGTGGGACGGGCCAGCGCTCAGGACAGGCAGCAAAAGGGACAGAGCTCACCCTGCACAGGCTGAGGTTTGCCAAGGCCTGCCAGACAGAGCTGAGGTGCAACAAGATTAATTTCACTCATTGAAAAATGTCCTTTCCTGGTGATTCTGGTGACACCTTCAGTGCTTCCTTTGGGCAGCAGAGCCCTAGGCCCACTCCAGAGCTGTCCTCTGAGCGTCTCCCTGCCAGCAGCCTGGGAGCAGCAGCTGGGAGCAGCAGCCTGGGAACAGCAGCCTGCTCTCTGCCAGTGCTCAGCTCCCTGCATGTGACAGCCAGTGACAAACCCTGGTGACAAACCCTGGTAACAAACCCAGGTGACAAACCCCAGTCACAAACCCTGGTGACAAACCCCGGTAACAAACCCAGGTGACAAACCCTGGTAACAACCCCGGTTACAAACCCCAGACACAAACCCTGGCAACAAACCCTGGTAACAAATCCTGGTGACAACCCCGGTGACAAACCCCAGTGACAAACTCCAGTCAAAAACCCCGGTGACAAACCCCAGTCACAAACCCTGGTGACAAACCCCAGTGACAAACCCCGGTAACAAACCCTGGTAACAACCCCGGTGACAAACCCTGGTCACAAACCCCGGTGACAAACCCCGGTAACAAACCCTGGTCACAAACCCTGGTAACAAACCCCAGTAACAAACCCTGGTGACAAACCCACACCCACCACTGATCTCCGAGCCTTCCCAGGCTGCAGCTCCAGCAGGAGGGGACCCACAACAGCTCCATTTGAAGCCATCAACAGCAGGGGGGTGACCAGGGGGGTGACCCAGGGTGGTGACCAGGCTGTGCCAGGCCCAGCGAGGGCAACCCTTGCAGGGAGGGCCACCCTGGGCCAGGTGACACCTGGGACCCAGGGCCTCCCTGCACACGCGCGGGTGGTGGGGGAAAACACCTGGAGTGCCCCCAGGAGCCCCCAGGCACCCTGGGCACCCCGGGCACCCTGGGCAGCGCTGCTGGATGGATGTGACCGACCCAGGGCTGGGAATGGGCAAACTGCCCCGACTGCTCCTGCAGCCACCCAGAGGGTGATGGTCACCAGGCCTGGACAATGTGTGGCCAGTGAGGGGCTGGCAGGAAAGGGGATCAGACTTTTGAGGATCCCAGGGGGATATTGGAGGGGATTAGAGGGCCCCAAGGTGATTTTAGGAAAGTGGAGGAAGGACTGCGGGGTGCTGGGACTGCGGGGGAAGTTAGGGGATCCCAGAGAGGTTTGGGGGGCATAACAAGGGTGTTTCGCGGAGGGCGGGAGGGTCTCAAGAAAATCTGCAAGGGCTGAGGGGGATTTGGGGCCCCATGAGGGTTTGGGGCGAACCGTGTTCTGTGGAGGGGACTCCCAAAGGGATCTGGAGGTGTTTGAGCACTCCCGGGCAGTACTGTGTGGCTCACGGGGGTATTTTGTGGGTCTGGGGGAGCAGGGCGGGTGTTCCAGG
>VXBU01004988.1:0-16902 GCA_013400315.1 Bombycilla garrulus
CGGGAGGTGAATAAAAGAATTCACCCAATGGGCCCTGTGCAAACTTCGCTGCCTATGAACTCAATGATACCAAAAGGGCAGCCCTGTGCAGTGCTTGACATTAATGACTGTTTCTTTTCTATACCCCTACACGATGAAGATAAAGAGCAGTTTGCTTTTTCCATCATCTTCCTGAACAGTCAACGGCCTAACCTGCACTGCCAGTAGAAAGTATTACCCCAAAGAATGGTCAACTCCTCCACCATCTGTCAGATCATGGTAGACCGAGCACTAGCGCCAGTCCGGCACGGCAATCTGACCGCGACCATCATTCAATACATGGACGACATCCTGATTGCCGCGCCATCAGCAAGCCAGGTGGACCAGCTAGTGTCGACAGCCTCAGAGACTTTAAAAATAAATGGCTTTGAAATTGCAAGCGCAAGAATGAAAAAGGGACCATGCATAACCTTTTTGGGAGGTGGGGATTTCCAGCTCCTACATAACCCCTCCCCAGATAAAAATTCACTGAGACATCAAAACGCTCCATGACATGCAGCAGCTGGTAGGATCCCTACAATGGCTCTGCAACATCGTCCTGATTCCTCCAGAGGTTATGGACCCTCTAAATGACCTCTTGAAAGGGAAAAACCCATGAGAACAGAAAACTCTGACACCTGAAGCGACAGGCTCGCTCGATTTCATCGAATGGCAAATGTCAGTGAGCACGCTCACCAGGTGGGACGCAGATGCACTGACCTATTTATATGTCCACTTTACAAAAAAAGGGAGAGTAGGAGCGCTAGCCCAAGGACCCCCCGACAAAGCCCAACCGATACTATGGGTGGTCTTAGGAAAACCATTACTCACTTTTTCCCCTGGAGTCGAATGCCGTAGCAACCTTGTCATGAAAGGCAGAAAACATGCTTTAAAGCACCTAGGCATTGAACCCGCCAAGATATATCTGCCCTTCTGCAAACAGCTTCCCACACAATCAACGACAATATCAGAGCATCTAGCCATAGCCCTCGCTGGGTTTGGAGGAGAGATTTGCTACACAGCAAAACCCCCTTGGACTCAGCTGCTTGCAATCGTAGACATTGACCTTCCGCCTAAAGTCATCGACTGACCACAACCAGGGCCGACAGTTTTCACAGACACATCCTCGGTAACCTCCACCACAGCGGCAGTATGGCAGTCAGGAGAACAGTGGCAATGCATCAAAGCAACCGACCCCACGCTTTCAGTCCAGCAACTCGAAGTAGCTGCCGTAGTACTGGTATGTGGGCTATTCCCAGAAGAGCACCTTAACATTGTAACCGACTCTATATTTGCAGCTAGCCTCTGCCTAGCCATGTCAGGGCCTTGCGTGCCAGTGTCCACAGTGGCTGTGATGCTTGAAGAAGCACTTTTTTTGCGAAAAGGCACCATATCTGTCGCCCTCATTAACAGCTGTAATCCAGTTAAACGATTCTTTCAAATCGGCAACGACAAGGCAGATGCTGCCGCAAAAGGACTGTGGACACTGAGAGATGCCCATCAGCTACACGAGTCTCTTCACATTGGAGTTAAAGCGCTAGCGAAAAAATGTGGGATTTCAATCACTGATACAAAACATGTCATAGCCACATGCCCCCACTGTCAAAAATCACCACTGTGGTCCAGCAGAGTCAAAGCAATTGCTTTGAAGCATGCTAGTTACTAACGTTATATAACCTTTTATGACTTACTATGTTAGTTTTAACAGCTTTTGCATTTTCTATTACATTTATGCCTTATATGTTTTATAGTTAATCATGGGGGGGCGGGGATTTGTGGGTAGTTAGGGATGCGACCGGAAGATTTCGGGTTGTATGGGTAAGGTAGGATCCTCCTTTGAGCAGCTACGCAAGCAGAAGGATGTGACACAGTGAACCTAAGCTATATAACCCCCTGTAACACGGTAATAAATCACCATTAGCCGTCCACCACATTGGTGTCTGCAAGCTTATGGACTGAGCAGCCTGGACCCGAACCAGGTCATCACGCCTCAGTTGAGGCAACACCTCCTGCCTCAAAAGATTTGCAGATGTTATTTCCTTCTTGTACACAAGTTTTAGAGATTTTCAGAAAATTTCAGATTTCTGGAGCAAAAGGGATTTGGAGCGGAGAAATATCTCTTTAATTAACCAGCTCTATCGCTCTCCATCCCGGTGTCCCATGGAATGGTCTGGCCCCTCCCCTGCTTCCAAGGACATCTCCAACCCTGCCGAGGGGGTCCGGGCAGCAGGTCCCGGCCCCTGATGTGCTTCCAAAAGCGTTCCTCTCTTGCCATCTTCTGGTCAGCTCTTCAGCATTGACTACATGTCCTGCTGTACACAGAAAGTGATTCAAAATTACAAACATCCTTCTTAGGTGGAGGCATAACCATGCTCTTTCCCTCTTGTTCCTGTTGCTGTCCCCTGGGTGGTGAAGAACAACAAGTACTTGATGTGGATGGCACTTGGCTGAGTAGGTGTGTGAAGAAAGCTGCTTGTGTTAAACACCAAGTCTGCTCACAGATAAAAGTCACAAAAAATACTAAGAGCTCCATCCGCATATAGATAGGAGCTCTACATTTCCTGGATGTTTTTTCTTAAAGCAGCTCTTCTGTAAAAGGTGACAAATATTAGCACCAAGGAGTTTAACAAGGTAATTGCTCTGTAATTGCTCACACTGAGGGCCTGGAGCTTCCTGTGCCTCAGCTCTCAGGTGCAGCTTCTTGGGTCAGATCAGTGTCTAGAGAAGCAGCTTGAGCTGCTGGGACAGAAAAGCAGAAAGTAGGTGCCCTTCCTTGGAGGGGTGCAGATCTTACCTTTGGGGACTGAAGCCCACAACTGGTTAAACCAACCGAAGTAAAAGCAAAATAAATAATAGAGCTAATTATCGATTATTGGCTGGGAGGATTCAAAATTTCTGGCTTTCCTGCTTTGGTAACTACATACTTTTTTCCCCATCTTAAAAAAACGATGTTACCCAGATTGTGTTTCTAAAAATGTAAGTACTAGGCAGAAGTTGATCACTGACTTCTTATGCTCATTTAACCTACATAGCCATATATAATTTAATCAGTAGAGATGAAATTGTGTTTCTTCATCTGATTTTGAAATTGCCAGAGACAGTGATATGCTGATGATTTGTGCTCTTTTGTTATAGAAAGAGACTATATTTTCTACGGCTATCTAGGCATACTAAATTTGAAATGCATTCACTTTTTTGAAAAAGTCAGAGTTCTTGGTCCTGCACATCCCCCTGCTGGCTGTTTTAAGGCTATTGTAATCACATTTTCCCTGGGTTTTTTTTAGTGTTTTTCTCTTCTGTGTTGTGTTTGAGAAGCCCACACAAACAACAGGGAAAACTGACTGACTGCCTTGGGGAAGCACTGAAACTCTGCAAAATGCTGCCAGGCACACAGAACAAACTAATTGAAACACCAGGAAGCAAGCAATTATTTTTAGTAACTCTATGTTATAATAGGAGCCTAAAGGATTCTAACAGATGTGGGATTTTTGAAACAAGATGGTATCATCAACACAGATGATGCTGTACTTCTTGATGAATGGTTGAGTGTAAGTGCTGCTTCTCACTTCCATGATTGATGTGGTCCACTGGAAATTTCAAAATATCAGGGGATGATGTAGACTCCAGAAGACCTTTCTTTGGAAGAGGCAGCTATCTTTGGCTCCCTTGTCTGGATGGGTACTCTGAGGTGCAATTCTACAACTGAACCAATGTAGAATTCACTTTCTCTGGGCACACTACGTTTCCAAGTGGGTCTCATGCTTCTCATGAGCCAAAGTCTTTGTAAGCAACCTCTAAAGGGATTTTAAACCAAACCAACTAACAAAACGTGTTACCAGGACCAGCAGGAATGGTGGAGGGCTAAGCCAGTCAGAGGTTGAGTCAGTCTGGAGAGCTCTGTGCTGCACCATTGTCATAGCTGCTCCCCTGCAGCTCTACCTGGTATGTTCAGGAGTACCCTGTCTAGGGGCACTGGGATCTGGGGCTGGGTGACCCTCCTTTTCTGAAGAAGGCAGACAGGAGAACTAGGGCCTGAGCTGCAGCTCAGCAGCTTAAGAATTTTCTTATGCAGATGCCATCCTGGTATGAAGAAAACTTCAGGAACCTAGCTTCAGGTTATGTATTCTCAGATAAATACCATCTGAGCTGTGTGAACTGCAAAAATCAAATTAGAAATTCAGACAGATGGGAATCCCCCAAAACATGTATCCTGTTTTCTTTCCTAAAAGGATTTTGACAAGTTGTTTAAAGCTGTGCAGCCTACTAACTATCTCTGCCTGTTCTTTGAGACACAATTCCAAATAAATTCATTAAAGGTTTGTGTTTTAGCAGGGGAAATGCAGAGTTGCCTTTTTGCATTTCTAGTGGCAACATCAGCAGCAGATAGCAACAAACAGCTGAAAAGCTCCATTTAGGTCACTGCCTAGCCCCCATAGTGGGCTGTATGCATGTGTTGACTACTTCTAAGTGTGAAAAAATAGCCCTTTGTAGCTCCTCTAGTGCATGTGCAGCACCCAGGGTTAGTGCTTGGTATGAGGCTGAATGCAGTAAAGCCTGCAGAGAGGAGACTGGGCAGTTGCATTTCACACTGGGAAGTTCTCATGGAATGCTGCAAGCATTGGGAATAAGTAATTACTTCTGCATGGGTATCTGCAACTGCTAAAAACCATTTATCTCTGGAATGTGGCAAGAGCATGAAGTAGGAGGTATGTGATTCAAAAAAGAGATTTGTGGATGAGTAAGTCTGAAGTTCAAGCATTTGCCTCACAGCAGGTTAACAAAACTTCTAAAAGGCTTTGGTAGTTGTAGTTGGGGTTTTTAATTGCAGCCAACAACAAAAGCTCCAATCCCCCTAATAAATGTGTGCAGGCTTGTCTTTCCCACAGTCCTTCCCCTTAAGCAGGGCAGAGAGAGGCTGAGCAGAGAAATTTTTTTCTTCTGGACCTGTAGTAAAGTTAGGCATTTAGAGAAATTTTCTGTGGCTCCTGAGAATGCTTCTAATCTATCCCAGAAAGCGGTGCAGGAACCTGATGGCTGTACCACACCTTTACACAAGAATTCTGTTCTCAGCTGCCCTGAGCTGCTGCCCTGGGAACTGCGCAGCTGTTTGCATCTGCAGCACAGGGACTGGGGGCAAGACCATTGACGAGGAACAGGAAGACAGGAGCCCCAGTTTGTCTTCAGTGCTGGCTGCAACTTGGCATCATGGTGAAATGGGCCCTTTTGGTCACATTGCTGAGGCTGTTCTGGGAGATGCTGTTGGCTACTGCTGAATTGGAGTTAGAGCTCCCTGTCTTTGGCTCCTGTTCTGCTGTCCCTCACAGTACATCCTGCTCTGCCAATGTAACTGCACACACAGTCACTCCCTAATCTAGTTCTGTCAGAATTATACAGGTTAGGTTAGGTATTTTTTAATATGGGAAAAGCAGCCTCAAGGCCAGGTTCTCTTGCTCAACTTCTATAACAATAATAGTATGCGACATTCATATTATGCTCTGCTCGAGTGTGTATGATCAGCTTGTGATTGGACGTAATGTCTCTGTAAATAAAAGAAACACAGAACAAAAAGCATGATAGTCACTCAGAAATCCAGCTGATTCCTGGAAGAGTTAACTCATTTAGGAACCTTTTAGTGGGCCATATTGATTATACGGAAGTGTTCAGAGCATCTGTGGATATTGCAGTAACAATGAACTGAAGCAGTTTATCAGCACATCAATTATTTTGCTGGTATAAAAAGGAGCTTTAATTGGACTAATGATGATGGGCTCAATCTTATGTTGAAGCTATCTGGCTATCACAAAATTATCTGTCAATGAGCACATCTGTTTTACAAGGAAGAAACTCATAATCTCATAGGATGGAAGATGTTCTGGCTATTTATAGTCACTGATTTTATTTGTAGGGAATATCATGACTTCACAAGTGCAGTGGCACTAATCTGTTTGGTAAAGCATTTATTCTAATCTAAATGGAACTGTTTGCTACAAAGCCAGCCATGTACTTAAAAGGGCCATTGAACAAATCTGCAACACTGGCAGTCATTTGCCTATAAAAACAGCGGGTAAATCTGTGTGTCCTGAATGCTCAGCAGACCAAAGCCAGGCTGCTCTCTGAAAACGAAACAGTGAGACAGAGGAGAAGATATTCCTATCCAAAATGGCTGATCTGCCCAGATGAATTGGGCAACAGCATATGAGCAGCTGGCTGCTGAGGTTCTGCAGGGCTGGGTTTAGGCACTCTCAGTTAAAGAAAAGGCTGCTGTTCTTACACTCAGGACAGGGAGAGAGTTTCCTTTTTCTCAGGTATTTCCTACCCTGCTCCAAACTAGGTAGTCTGGGCTAGCTTTTAGCACTAAGTCATATGGAATTACTTTTTTTGGCACCTGCTCCCAAGGGATGAAAATACCTTTCTGGTTATGTTTGCAGAGATCACTGAGAACAATGGAGATAGCTAGAACTATATCTCCAAGAGATCAAATATGTTCCCTAGTGAGCCAAATGAAGAAGTTAAACAGAAAGCAGGGGGGAAGGGTAATTTCTGCAGAGTTCAGGGTTGAGAGGAGCATGGAGCCAGCAGAGGTCACAGCTGGGGTGGAGGAGGGAGACTGTGGACATGTGCCTGCTTGGACCAATTCTACAGCTCGAGCCTTCAACAGGATATGGAGCCAACCCCAGGACATGTTGGGGTGAAGGAAACCATGTCAGGGCTGTGAAGGCTCAGAAGGGAGGGAGTGCTGGTGCGCAGCACCTGCTACTTTCTACCGGCACTTCATTTCTTGCATTGCTGCTGCAGTATCCGTCAGCTATCAGCAAGCTCCTGGGCTGCAGCTGGGCCTGAAAGGATAGTGCAGCCCTAAGTCTGAATTTATTCTTCTTCTTGAAGTCTGCGGGAATAGAGTGCACTTCACTCTCTTTCTACCTGGTCTGCTGAGGCCTGCCCTTCCTGGTCGTGGGCTCAGGGATTCCACAAAGATTAGTGGATTTGTACACAAGGTACCTACAGGATAAACTAGGACCACATCAGTGGAAAAGGCCAGATGTGTGCTCCTTTAAATCATAATCCTTCATGTAATATCATGGTTGTCATAGAAACCATGGCATCACTAAGACTTGCAGCTCTTGATCCTGCAAAACAGTTGAGTGTTTGCTTTTAATATGAAGTATGTGCTTAAGTTCCAACTATTTTTGTGGCACTGCTTGTATGCCAGAACAAAGCCTACACTTTATTTTTTTCCTGTGTGATAGTGATGTGGACCAGTAAAACCTCCTGGTTTCTTTAGTTAAGCCCAAAAAGTATGCATGTTTCACAATCAGAAAAATTACTAGCACAGTAATATCTAAAGAGAGTCCAAAAAGAACTTTTTAAGAAGATGTGTTAGCAATTGAATGCTTGATTAGATCACATCACTGTCCCTACTTATGCAGCCTGGAAAAGCATTAGAATAATGCTTTTCACAATTTCTTCCAGTACTTAGGACGCTGGACAACTCTTAATTCTACTGATTGTAAAAGGAGAATTTTTTTTTTCAATTAGTCTAGAACATGTCGAAGTTTGATCATAATTGTAACAGAAACCTTCATGCTCCCAAATTAAATAACTTATTTATCGTAGCTGTTCATGAGGATTTTGTATTTTTCTTTGAAAACTCAGTTTCTGATTTAAATGTTTAACACTTTCTGTTTTAATTTTATGGTACATTTTACTATTCAAAGTGCTGAGGAATGTATGAAGGTATCCCTTTTGTCTCCAAGAAAACAACAAGAAAAGTTTGAAGTTCTGGGGGGTTTAAAACATCTTTTAGCTGGGTCTTTGAGCAGGTGTCCATGTTGAATATTCAGTTCTGTTGCAAATGCATTTGAAAGATGACACATGATATTTCACTCATTTACATTAATTACAGTATTTTCCCCCAGATCATACTACAAATGGAATGCTCAGAGTACCTTTTCAGTGACTAAATGTTCCCCTGCAGACAGGGCCAGAGTACCTTTTCAGTGACTAAATGTTCCCCTGCAGACAGGGCCTGACTTCAGGCTTGCTGAACTCAATGGACAGGTTTTCACTGGAGCTCAGTGGGTTCTTTATCAGAATTAGATGGTTTAGTCTACATATGCCTGGTTTATAATTTGTATTTAGTCTCATGATAGATATGGGGTAATGCTTGGACTAATTTCAGCAGTTGATGACTGGGCCTACCCACATCTGTTACAGCTGTTCTCTATACAGTTATACATTTTCATTTGTTCCAAGGAAACCTATTCTGTAGAATTTCAGTAGGTCAAGGTGGTAGCAACTCCACAGCGAATTCAGTGCATTTGTAATGCTTTCTGTCAGCAAAAAACAAAAAGCAGCAATACCCCAAAGGTATCAGCTTTTGTGGAAATTAAAGAAGAAGGTTAATAAAGGTGGCTGAGTCGCAACTCTCTTCTAATTCAGGGGATGTTTGTGGACAAATCTTCCTGCTATTTACTGAGCTCCACTAGCTGGTAAATGACAGTGTATTTCTAAAAGCTCTTCTTGTTTAAAAAGTTTAAATTTTGTGAATGGAAAAAGGGTTTTAAAATGTTCCTGACTAATCTTGCCTGGAGAAGAAGGTCTCAGGATTTGTACGATTGCAAAGATAAATTGACAAGTGTGCTGTTGATTTTGATGATTTCAGAGTACCTGGACAAAAAGAATCTCATCAGTAAATGCATTCTATTAAATAGCATGATTCACACAAAAAAATGAATATGAATTTATGGTCACCCATATTTACCAGCAGACACACGAAGGGATAGTTCCCCAGATTAGTTTTTAATAATACTGTATAAATGTAACTAATTTAAGCTGAGAACGAGATAGGAAAATGAAACAGTAAGCTATTTTTCTCTTTTATACTTACAGGGCTTAAGTGCAGTTTTTACACAGCTCCTCTGAGTTTAAGAATTCCTAGTGCTCCCGAGTGTTCCCTGAAGTCCATCGGAGGTGATGGACAAAAATGCGTCTGACCGTCCTGAATGCTTGAAATCAATTCCAGAGCACAGAAGAGCGCCAATGCCCTCTTTCATCGTCTTTCCTTTGTCTTCACAGCTGTCGGCGTTGCCGGTGCTCGTTTCTTCTCCCGAGCACGGGAAAGCACGGATGTGCCCGGGGGTGCCCGGCGCTTCACGCCAGGGAGCGCCGAGCGTGGGGAACGGGCCCGCCAGAGGGCGCCGTGAGAGCGCAGTGGGGCTGCTGGGGGGAGCGCCCTGGACACCGGGACATGCGGACACCCGAACATGGGGACACGGGGACATGGGGACATCAGGACACCGCGACATGGGAACACTGGGACCCTGCGACATGGGGACATGTGGACGTGGGGACACCGGGACAGAGGGACACCAGGACGTGGAGACACCGGGACATGAGGACATGGGGACACTGGGACACGGGGACATGGGGACACCGGGGCATTGGGACAGAGGGACACTGGGGCACCAGGACATGGAAACATCGGGATATCGGGACATAGGGACATGGGGACAGAGGGACATGGGGACACTGGGACATCGGGATATCGGGACATTGGGACAGGGCAGCTCCTGAGCACACCTGGGACACACTTGGGACACCGGGACAGGGTAACTTGCGGGGCAGTCCCAAATCCCCAGCGCTGCCCTGCACTCTGCCTTCTGCAGCACACCTCGCCGCTGTAAAACCACAGCCTTTTTCCTTGCCCTTTCTCACCCTACTCACTTTGGGCCACTCTTGGCCCTGTTTGGTGGCGACTCTTGACAGCTCTTCTGCCCTATGGCATTGCTTCCCCGAGGAAGCAAGCCTTCTGGAGTCTCTTATGTCAGAGTGGCAGGAAGCTTTGGGCCAATATTCAGGTTATGTTTTCCTCTTCCCAGCTTAATTTAACTTTTCTTGCTTCTTCTCTGCATCAGTACTAAATAATCCCTTACACAGTGCTCTCAGCCTGCAGATTTGGGGAGCCAGAACATAAATGCAGGCCTGTGCTATAACTCGCTGTACTATTGGTTACATGATACAGCCATGTACTAATGAAGGATGGGGATGATAAAGGTCCTTTAGCTCCTTCCTTCCAACCCTGTTCCTCTCCCCCTGTCCCTGTGGGAAGACAGTGTATTTGACTGTTCTGTAGTTAGAACTGTTTATATGAGACTGGTTCTTCAAGCCAGATAAACCTTTCAGATTTATCTCAGCCAGATAGGGGATAAGTTAAGACTCTTGTGTAGAAAGAAAAAATCACCTTGGTGAGTACAGTGCCATACTACATTCTTGCAGGTGTCACACGGATGTTCTGAGGTTGCTCAGTTGTGCCTGGAGCTAAAGTGAGTGCAAGCCAGGGCTAGGATTTGGGTGTGTAAAGGAGTATCCTAATGACATTGGCTGCATCAGAGAATCTGGCTCTGGTGTTTAATGTTATTAGGTCTCACATCAGAAATCTGTCCTCCAAGTCCCACACTCTCCTGTGATTTTTGATAATTTTCTGACAAGATCCCAGTTGCAGTGTTCTAGGTAAAGAACACAATAGAATGTACTAAGCAGAGTAGATTCTGAAACCAGCAACAGCATCTGCTTTGCATCCTCTAGCCAAAACAGGTGGTGACTGTGGGTGGAAACATGGAGGATCCTGTGGAAAGTAAGAAGTGTGGAGACATAGGAAGGAACTGGGAAGGGCAGGTGGTGTTACTGAATGAGCCCAAGTGAGATCCAATGTGATGATGATATAAAAATGCAATCTACAGGAGCGCAGGAATCACTAGATTTGTGGCTCTATAGATCAAGGACTTGATCTTTTTTAATTGATTTTTCTGCACCGCTTGGAATTATTTTCTTGTCTTTATTGCTATCCAAAATGTCTCTCTATGTCATCTGATACTTTCATCAATTACAGTCTTTTTTAAATCACAGTGAAAGTCTTGATCTGAACTCTAGCACAACACTACCATGATCCATTTTAAATACATTAAGTACCATTTCCTGCTCTGTAATTTGCTATTTTTATTTGTTATTCACAAGTCTTAAGCCGATTCTCAAACTATGTGGGTGTTGCTATGTCAAAAAAAGATGTGAATTAGTAATATTCAGAATTCTGTGATTCAGTCTTTCAAATGTTTGTTTAAAGCAAAGTATGCTGGTTCTGTTGCTTTCCTTTTACTCACTGATGTTGTAACTCTATAGGAAGTTCCCTTCCTTATAAACTCCAGGGCACATATAACTGTGTGAGTTTGTTATCCTTCATCCGTTTCAGCAGCTTTTTGTCCTTAGAATTTGTTTCTATCAGGAAAAGAGTCAGATTTACAGAAAGTAATTGCTATGATCATTCTTTTTCTGAGGTTTGGGGTCGTATTTGATTCTGAGACTGCTGTTTTCTGTGACTTTTTCTCAGTCATTCTGAGGAAAGATGACTTCAAGTCAGCTTTACAGTGGAAAAGAACCTTTTATTTTCTGTCCTTCTTTCACCAATAAAGGTACATGGGTTAGTTTTGCAGATGTACTTTACCTCCTTTTTTATTGTGTTTTTTTACAGTGTTGTAGCTACCAAACTCAATTTTGTGCATTTGATATTTAAAATCTAGCAGATACAGATTATGTAGAAAGGCTTGGTAGATCTTGACTTGTGGCCTGTGCACACCTGTGATTTCCAAATCAGCAAATGATTGAAAACCACTGGTTTATCTCCTCAGTCTGACCTTCCCCACATGTCAAATGAGGCTGCATCCTGGGCCTAGTTTGGTGTGACACTGATAGGGCAAGTGTTTGTGCAGCACTTGAGTCCATGGAGGGTTTGAATAGGGACAGTACTGTCCCAGGCACCACTCTGTTCCCCGAAATCTAAACTTATCCACGAAAAGAGATAAAAGTAAATGAGAAGCCATGCATGGTAGGGTTGCTGAGATTTGATCTGTCTTTTCCATGCTAAGTGATGTGGTTACAGATTCTGAAACAATAACTCTGACCTGCCCAGTTCACCTCAGTGTCTACCAACTTAGATGCCCTGTGCTGATATTTTAAGTATAGACAAAATTAACTATTGCACTACACATCAAAATAAGAAATCAAAACGGTGATGGAGGGGCTGAGTATTCAGCTGTGGCTACGATTGCATCTCAGCCCTGGGAGCATTTGAGCTGGGGGTCTGCCCATTCCCCTACCTCCCACTCCAGGCAGAAATGTATTTAGCAGGACTGAGCCTGGCATCCGACCTCTGCTCCTGAACATCCTTTTTAAGTGTCCGTGATGGCAAGAAAAGATAAACTTGCTAAGCCCTGTAAGGTTTATGAGCCTGTGGATCCCAAGAAAAGGGTGTAAGTTCTAAGGAGTCCAGGGAAAGTGTGTTGCTCTACTCTGGACAGTTCCATGAAACTACCTCTTCCCTCACCCAGCTTGATTTGGAAAAATTATATCATATTTCCCTTTTTTCTCTAGCTTGTTCATTTATTTTATCAAATGGAATGCCTCAGATATGGCTGCATGGCTCCTTATTGCTTTAAGAGATATGTTTTTTATCTGTTTTCAAGAAGTTGTGTGAGCCATTAAGGAGATAACTAGATGTGTTCCCTCACTGTATGCACAAGGAGTTTGGTTTCTGATGTGTTTGTATAGTGGATTTTAATCCCCATCTGCAGCATTGCAAGACTGTGATTAGCATGGCTTGACTTTCCTGGAGCACCTTTCTTCTAATAAATTAACTCCCACAACTTTCATCTAGAACAAAAACATATCATTGACATTGCTTGGCAGACACCATCTAGCTTTTGACAGTTCAGAAATATTCACTGTTCAGCCATAGATGTAAGTACAGCCAGAACTACAATCCCACAAACAATAATGTGATCTCCACCAACAGGTAATTGCTGTTTCCTGTATAGGATTACAAACGCTCCTCAGTGGATGAGCCAAAGCACTCCAAAGAAGGGACATAATTGACTTAATTGCTGACAGTCACAGGGGTGGACTCAGAAGAACTGGAGCTGAAAACTACTCTGAGTATCCTGGTAAAATAATGCTTGGGGTTTTTTTGATGTTAAATTGATGGCCATGGTATTTGAGTGCCTGCAGACATCTCCTTGATACCTATAACTGAATATCTGGGCAAACCTATCCCTTTCTGTCCTAAGCTGTTCTAGGATAGATTGGTTTTGTAATGCCATTCCTTAACTGTTAAAGCCTTTAAAATTGAAATTGGTGTCTGAGGGATGAATCAATCCCTCACCCACTGCACACAATGCTTCTTGAAACCATTTCAAGAAGCTTTCATGCACTAATGTATGTTTTTTTTCTCAATGCTTTGGAGGTGACTTCATTATGGAAGCAATAACACTGATGCTGTGAGCTAAGAATGATGTGAAAGCCTGGCTTTGACAAGCAGGACAGTTTGAATTGTATCTTGGTAAAGCAGGATCCTCTTAACTTTTTCTGCCTTTGTCCAAGGTTTCAGGTATGGTCCCTCTCTTGTCCTTCTTTTTATGGGCATCAGGTATTATTTGTCTTTTCTAGTCGCAGGTTCTGCTGCTACCTGTGAAAAAGTTCAAGAGTCTACCAGGGATCAGCTATTATCAAACTGCATCATCCATCAGTAAAATCAATTTACACTTCCTCCCATCTCATTACCTTTATCCTTTACTTTATCTGTCTGCTGAGGTTCGAGGTTACAAAAGATCTGGGCCTTCCCTATTTCAGAAATGGCAGTTCCTTTTTGGTGCCTGACATTTCTTTTGGGAAGGTGACGTCAGAATTAAACAGAAAGACCCTTTCTAAGTGCTGGGCTGTAAATGAGAGAAATGAGGTCAAAAAACAAAACTTTAAACTGCTCTCAGAGAAGCAAATTAATCCTCTGCTAGGCAGACTCAACTAAATGTACAGGAGCTTTATTCAGGGGCAAACTTGGAAATACAGCAGACCTGGAAAAGGCATTCACGGGAAGAAAAGGACTAATACAAACTGAAATTCATCTGTGCTCTGGAATATACTTTCTTTAAGCCCCAGACAACCATTGCTTTCATCAAAGCCCATACATCCTATATTTTACTTCATTTCCTTCTTAATGGCTCATCCTGAGCTCATCTTTCCTTCACTTCCCTCTGCCCCTTGCTGCTGGCCTTCTGTCTTGCCAGAGACATGTCTATCTGATCTGTTGGAAACAGGGCTGGCAGTAAATGCCAAGGGGAAAGACAACTTTGATCTAAACTGTTTGTCTCCTTGTTCTACCCAAGAATGCAATGAGGAATCTGCTGGGTTTTTCCTGAGAATTTCAATTGAAGACTCTTACAAAATTTCCTATATGTAAATAAAAAGGAGGAAAAAGGAACAAAGAGGGTTATAAAGGTATGTTATCTTCAAAAATGGGATTTGGCCAAAGTTCAACCCCTGTGAGAGGTAATCTAGCTGTATGATAGAGAGAGGTAATCATGATGTTGAAGATGTGCATGCAAGTTAGAAAAAAAATGGTGCTTACAGGCAATATACATCAAGGAACTTAAGAGCAACTCTATAACTACTGGAATTTGATAGAGTGCACCTGAGAGGCTGTACCATGATCCATTACCTTTATTAACCCAAGATGTCAGGTCCTGCCCTGTGTACAGTCATTTTGATCTTTGGGAAACACTGGGCTTTCCTGAATCAGCTTACGACCAACATGAGATTCTTGTAAACGTCCCATAGCGGGTCCTGAAGAAAGAAACAGGAATGAGTCAGACACGTCAAGCAGCTCTTTTCACCTCTGAAGCAGCCCCTGAATTCTAGAAAAGGAGACAGCCCCAATGTGTTCTCAAGGTCTTATCACAGAAACTAATTCACAGCTTTCACGATGCCTACTACGAAATACTGAGAAGGGCAGGAGAATTCCGAGGAGTAGTGGCTGTGCAGCTGCATGTTACTTCTTGAAGCCTGCAACAAAAAGGCAGAGTGGGGGAGCTGGGTAAAGTTCTAGACCAGGTTTGCAGAACACACTTGGCCAATTAAACAATTTGTTTGGCCTGCCAGGTGCTCAGGAGACAGTATGGTGTTTGGATTAGTGGGTGCCTGAGAGAGCTTCCCATGCCTTCCACCAGCTACAGCAGGCAAGGCATCCTGCCAGCCAGCACATCCACACATCTCAGCTGTGCAGCTGCCAAAAAAAGTGTGGTGTCACAGTGGAGAGGCAGGGGAGAGGTAAGGTAGATGAGAAGACAAGGAGGATGGAAGAACAGAGGTAGTAATAGAGGCAGCTCTGGTAAGGTATGACAGAAGGTGCAGTTTGAACTTGCTAAGCCTACTCACCTAACTGCTGCAGTGAGGCATTCCAGGCCAAAATCCGATTGCACGAGGGAAATTGGGCTGAGTCGCCAAATTCATTCCTTTGCCGTTTCATGCATCACACCATGCAACGCCTGACAAAGTCTGCTTTGTTTGGTTTTGTCTCTGGGGTTCCCATAGGGAGGCTCTTCCAGGTCCTCCCTTTCTAATAGGTATAGTCATTTTCTGCTGCTTATTTAGAGCTAGTTTGCCCTTGTACTTAAATTATCCCTTATTTCTCAAAGTTCTTTGCCCTGCCTGTTGATGTATTGACACACAACAGTTATATCCACTCTGGCTTCGCTTTGCAGGCTGTACAGTCTAAGCAATATTTCAGCCTGTCTAAGAGAGCTGAGCTGCACACACTGTATAATCAGAGTCTTTCAAATAACAGCTAAAAAATCCTGATTTTCTGATATCTTTCATTCAGAGTATTTAACTAGTGTCAGTCCTTCCTGAGTTCTTTTATAGCAAAGGGGTTTTTTGAAGCTCTCTTTGCTGGAAGGATAGGAATTTCAAGCCCACAATCAGTAAGAGTTCCATATGCTTGGAGTTGGGCATGTGCGTAACTGTTTTTCTGGATCAAGATAAGAGTTCTCACCACTTGACAAAATTCAACTTGTGGTTTGTGATGTGCTGCTAGTTTGTCTGGAATTAAAGATTTATATAAAGTATCAATTAAAATAAAAAGGCAATCCCCTGTTCCAGGTTTATGTGTGTACTGCATTAATTAATAGCTGGTTGGGAAACATGAAGGACACAGTGCAACAACATTGCTTGTATCACACTTCTTGTCATGTGAGAGCTGCTCCATGTTCCTAAAGAACTGACAACTATCTGTGTGCAAAACCAAGGTGACAAGAGACAAATAAAGGTGCAGAGATGGTATTTCCAGTGTCAAGAAAGGCCAGCACCTCTTGATCTCTGAATGTAGTGAGTATTCACTTCACTACATGCTTTCGTGATGCTTTTTCTGAGGATAAAATGTTATACAAACAATTACAGGGGAGCTTAAACGAAGTAGTAACAATTTTTTTTTTGCCTCTGTATTGCTGATCTTCAGCCTGCAGTGACTGACACCCGATTTTATGTGTATGAATCCGCTAGCAATGTCAGGACAGGAATTCCTGGCTGAAGTCGACTGACCCTGAGAAGTACTGAAGGGCTGACAGAACTCTGAGATAAGTGCAAACCCAAAGCTGGAGTTTTTTCTCAGCAAAACAGAAAGTGCGGTGCGGTAGCAATACCGCCTGCCCTTCCGCAGGGCTGAGCGGTGGGAGGGCAGGAGCACCTCGGGCGAGCGGTTCCTGAGGTTCGGCAGCGGCAGCGGCACCGGAGGGCTGCGAGCCGGGCTGCAGGAGGCAGTGCCCGGGCAGGGCTGGGGCGGGCGGGCAGCGCCAGAGGTGCCGCGGGTCAGTACGGCCGTGCCCGGCGAGGGCGGGCGGCGGCTCCGAGGGAGGAGCGGGGGTACGAGCTGGCCACGGCGCGCGTGTCCCGGGCGCGGGGCCGGACTATGAGGAGGAGGGCNATCCGCCGTGCCCCGCGGGCTGGGGTTGCCCCGGCCTCGCCATTTTCTGCTCCGCAGGCGCAGGAGGCCGGTACAAAAGGGAG
>VXBU01004988.1:19195-74080 GCA_013400315.1 Bombycilla garrulus
GGGCTCTAGCCCGCAGCCGCCGCCGCCGCTCACCATCCACTGCAACATCACGGTGCGGGTGCCGCGCGGGGCGGGGAGGGCCGGGCACGGCCCGCCCTCGCCATTGTCCGCGGGGCGCGGTGATGGGGCGCAGCCCCGCCGGGGTGACTCAGCACGGGGGCCGCTCCC
This sequence comes from Bombycilla garrulus, assembly GCA_013400315.1. Taxonomy (NCBI): domain Eukaryota; kingdom Metazoa; phylum Chordata; class Aves; order Passeriformes; family Bombycillidae; genus Bombycilla; species Bombycilla garrulus. The sequence continues at coordinate 19,364 of VXBU01004988.1, forward strand.
CCGGGGCTCCGGGCGCCTTCCCTGCTGCCACCATAACAAAAGTTGCAGGGGGCGGGCGGCCCCGGCCTCTCCTCCTGCGCGGCGGAGGCTCCTCCTGGCTCTCCTCTGGCACGGGGGAAGGACGCGGGCCGGGGCCGCCGCCGCTTCGGCACCGGGAGACGCGAGCCGGAACAAAGGGCGGCCGGGCCCGGGGCAGCGGGCTGAGAGCTCCGGGGCGGCGGTGGTGGGAGCAGAGGGGCCCGGCGCTGCAGTGGCTCGCGGGACACTGGTCATGTGCGCGGAGCAGGCGCTTTAGTGAGTGCGCCACACGGCCGCGGCCTGGGGCGGGCCTGGCCTGCCCCGCGCGGCAGCCCGAAGGGGCCGCAGCCATGGGTAACTTGTCTGTGTGTCGCCTTTGTGGAGGGCTAACACAAAACTCCTGCTCTACTGCCGAAGGGCCGTTTTATTATAACGGTGCATTTAAACTTGTCAGGGAGTATGGGCAGCCGTGTCCGAACTGAGGGTCTGCTGCCTGCCGAGGGCTTTGAAGGTTCTCCTTTTTCCCTTCTGGCTTAATATTTTTTAAATGAGTGGAAGAGAAGCTGAATAAAACGTTCAGTGTTGTGTGACATGGTAACAATCCTCCTGTTCTTTAGAAGTTTAGGGCCTAAACTTGCCGAAGGATCTGAATATATTGGCGTCTGTGACTCATGTACAGGAAAGTGCTGGAGGTTCATTTTTGTTGGGTTGGTTGCAGTTATAAGTGAATTTAAATGCCGTATCAAGATTCAGTTGAACAGTGGTGTACTGCAAACCTTTGGGTGCAAATAAATTCTACTGCTTTTTTTTTATGTCTTGGTATGAAAGTTTCAAACACCATGGTGGTCAAAACATTCATGTAAGTGTGGATATTTCAGTACTGAAAGATGAAAATATGTCTGCAAACCAGGCAAGCCTAATAATAATCATGACCAGATTCTCACTTGCCTTAAAGTAACTTAATGAAATTAAAGACAAATTGTTAAGTGGATCTTTCCGTTTTCACAGTTAACTGTTGTGAGAAGTCACTTCTGTGGTCATGGGATAGGTCTTTGTTTTACTGGATATTTGTATTGTAAGACATAAGATTCTGAGGTTTTATGGTAAAATAAGCAACTTTCATTGGTGTTCTTGTTTCCAGACATGACCCATCAGATGATGGATTGTATGAATTCCTATAAATGTTTTTTTTTTATTTGGTAGAGGGTGTTCCATTGCAGAGAAATTTGGCTTTTTGTTTCCACACAATATGATCTGTTTCATAAGTTTTGCTCTAAACGATAAAATTAAGGGTCTGATGATTGTGCACCCTTACTTGCCAGTTGAATTTGATGAGTTATTTCTTCTTTGTCAAGTCACAGCTAATAGAAAAGTCGACAGTAAGACCTGAAGTTGTTGTGCCCAGGGTTTGTGCTGTGGTGTTTATCTACTTCTGACACTGCTTTCATTGTAACTACTTTTGATGATAATTCTTGTTGCAAAGAAATATGCTCCCTTAGCTGTAGGCTTTTGGTTGAGGTGTGTCTGAGCAAGCAAGAAACATCTTAGGTTACTGTTGTCATATTTGTGTTAGTGAGGAAACTGGCTGTAATCTGCTGTTACAGTCACTTGCCCCAAAGGCCAAGAGATCTTTCACATACCATTAGATTTGTGGTGTATGAACTTGCCAAAAGAACAGGAAAAGTGCTGTTTGAAACCTCAGAGCTGAGACTTCTGCTTTGATGAAAGGTTGTGTCTTAGTTTCTTGAAAGTTCTGTTTACAGTTGTCTGTGAGCAGCTTGGTGCTTTTGACTGATTTTTCTGCTTTTTGAGGCAGGTGGCTATTTTCCCCATCTGTTAAAAATAAATAGGATAGGTCAGCCTGAGACCTGGAGGTGGGTCCCTTGAAACAAATGGGCAGCAGGTGATGGAGGCAAGAAGAGAAAGCTCATCTCTGGGCTTCTGTCCTAGTTCTTTGACACACGTTTTAGAACTCCTAAGTGTCATAAAAGTGATTTTTTTTTTTAAATTTTTTTTCCCCTTCCTACTGAATGTAGTCTCTTGGCCCTAACTCCAGATTGCCTCCAGATATTTTTGGTAGCTTTTGTGGGTACTGTAAACTAGAAGAGCCGAAGTCTTGTTTACTGTGCTTTAGTGGCTCTGCAGGTGCTGGGGGAACTAGAACTTCAAATAGCAGTCGTAGCATGCAAAGACTCGTAAGGCTATGAAGTTGTTGGTAAATATGTTTTTTTAGGGAGACTCTCTGCATCAGAAGCTGCTGTCTTAGTGTTCTGCATTTGCAGAGCAAATACACAATTTTAACTGTTTGCTTCTAGCTGGTTTAACCCCTAACATACTGATCCCGCCAGGGTATTTCTTTTACTCAGCAAAAGCATGCAATGGGTTGTGTCTGGATGTTCAAGAATCCTGTTAAGGGGGAGGAGTAAGCACAGAGCTCAATTGCCACTTCTTTGTGGTTCTGTTAGCCTACATCAATATTTTATATAAAATTATATCTATCTAGTAGTGTGTAGAGATGCTGAGGTTATAAGATGGAGAAATATCTGGTAGGGAAGGAAGTTTTCAGTAGCTAAAAAGAGATCTGATAAGTAAGTTGCCTCTGATATTCCCAACAAATCTTTTCTCCTCTCCACCTTAGAAGGAAGAGGAAGTATTCCTCTGGAGAGGTAAGGGAGCATATATGCTTAGGAACTGTGTAGGTCTCCACAGGTTTTCTAGACTAAAATTCACAGTTTGAGAAGTCTGCCACTGGCATTTCTTGCTGAGACTATTTGCTAATTATCTCTGTAGAATAAGTCTGTAGAACTGTCAAAGTTCAGTTTCAGTATTGGCTGTAGCATCTCAGGAACACGATACATGTGTCACTGAACACTGCTTGAAATTAAGCGAGATACATTTTACTTGATACTTGTTCTCTTTACAGAGTGGCAGCCAAACTTTATCCAAGTCTGTCCTTCACTATTTCTGGTAGTGACCTGTATTAGGGTTTACATGGTTAATCTGATTATTTTAATAGAGGCACTTCAGGGTGGAGTCACCCTGTCAGAAACATTGCTGCTTATTCCTGAGAACTGTCTAATTATTTAACTTGTTCAGGCTGTGTACTTTCACATTCCCATTTTGTTATGCCACCAGCAGTGTCTCCATTTGTGATTTTATTTCTGTTTTTCTCAGGTTTCCTTTTTAGTTAACAGCCCTATTTCCAGTTGATCAAGTTGATCAATAAACCTTGTCCTGTTCCTCATGTGTTTTGAAATAGTATCAAGCCTATGGCCTTACTTAGAGGAGTGTTTTTATTGATTATGGCTTCAGGTAAGTGTCCTTGAACACAGTCTCTGGTTTCAGTTTTGTATCTTATCAGACTTAGGTCATAGTATTGCAAAGGGTATGTTAGAATTATTCTACACTGAAGTCTTTTCCTTGTTATTTCAAGGAAAAAGACTAGTTTGGATTGCTGTAAAACATTTTGTATTTTTTATGTCATCTCTTCAAAGAGAAAATGGATATTAATATCTGTCCACCCATACACAAAATTCCTATGAAAGTCTGTATCCCCAAGTGAGCCTTGTGGGTAGAATGGGCGTTTGTGCCAATTCCAGAGTAGGCTTGCCCTAAACAGATACGGGGCTGTGGTGTGCAGTGGTATCCTTCATGCTTCAGCAGTTCAGTTCAGATGATGTGGCTGACTCAGTAAACTCCTGCTTCTCTGTTGGAAAGAAGCATCTTCTGCATCCACTGAAAAATACCATGCTGCTAAGTCTGAGTTAGAAGCTTCTATGAAAGACTTGAAAAGGTTGCTGCCTACAGATAACTGCAATTGATGGGAGAGAGACTATTTTTCCTTAAACCCAGAATGGATGAAAAGATATTACCTGTGAAGCTTTTGATGAGTTGGGTATATACAGAGACTGAGTGTATTGGAACCTGAGACAGTTCTTCAAAGGCATAGGATTTTCATATTGAACTCACTCCTAGCTAATGCCTGGATAGCTGGTAACCTTTTAAAAAGATTATTTACTTGTACGCAGAGCTAACCACATAGTGAGTGAGGCATTCAGTTCCAACCATGGATTTATTTTTCTTTTGTACATCATTAGACATTCTGTAGTGAGGTTGAGACCTTTGTCTCCTGGCATATGGATGCCAGGACTGTATAAAAGCATGTACAGCTTTATCTTGATAATATGTACTTTTTAGCTAGAGTTAGATATACTTGATAATTTAAAAAAAGGCACTCATGCAACTGTTATCAAACATAACATGCAATACATTATTCAAAGAGTAGTGAAGGTTTTAATTTCTCTTTTTATTCAAAACTTTAATTGGAAAAATAGTATCATAAAAAGGAGTAGGAGGAATCTTTTGTGTCTGAAATACAAGACCTTTCTGACACCGCAGTCTGGTTGTGTGACGTGTGAAAGGCTGTAACTAGTACTTCAGGATTTGAAAGATGGTTCTGTCCTCCCTACAAGGTATGAAGTCCTCCTAAATAACCTAGAAAGCCACAGTAATGGGCTTCAAATAGAAATGCTGGCATATGCTGAGGTCTCAATGTACAGTAAATTATGCTCATTTCCAATGGGTTGCTCGTGTGAGTTGATAGAGTAACCTCAGAACTGGGATTGTTGTGGTCCTTGAAAGTGCTCTCTGTGCATTTTGATAATTAAAGAAGTTTTGTAGAAAGAATTGCATTCTTTTTACTCAACATCCTTCCTCCTGGGAGCTGTTCAGGAGTATTGATTTGTGTATTGATGCCTTGTTGATATCCTCAACATACATTGAAAATTATGATTGTTAGTAAGAACGAAATGTGATGGTATCCTGAGCACTCTGTAATAGTGGTGTTTCTTGCAGACCAACAAGAGGCTACGTGCTTTGTGAGGTGGCTGGAATTGAGTTTGCTACATTAAGGACCTGGCTGGCATGTAAAAATTCTTACTGAATTCTTGTTGATGTGGACTATTTCCCAGTCAGGTTTAGCTGCACGAACAGCTGTCCCATCACAGCAGAGGAACAGCGCTGGGTGGGAGCTGATGGATCCAGCAGTGCTGACAGAGCTGCTGGCTGAGCCCTGGGTGGCACTTGAGACTGACCTCTTGTGGGTGCTGTGCCTGGGGTGGGACCAGTGCCCTGGGCTTCCCCCAATGCCTGCCTTGTTACAGTCACAGCTGGACCAGACTTAAATGTGAGGAGTTTGTTCAGTTGAAAAATCTGACTCTATCCTGGAGACTGCAAGATGCAGAGAAGGAGACAGTTCTCTAAATAGTATTATTATAAGGAAAGAAAAAGAGGAGGTGAAATTTCTTGATAGGAACAAATGTTTGTGGAAGTTGATTAACAGAAATTACTACTATTTTAGTTATGACTCAGTGTGGACTACTGTTCAGTACTGTCCAGTTGTTTGGCTTTATGTAGTTTTGAAAAGTTTTAAATGCCTGGATTCCTGGCCAGATTATTAAGGGGTTTTTTTTCCTTTAAATGGTAATATTCTATTTTTGAGAGACATGACAGTTGATGATTTAGTGTGTGTTCTACTGTGGTTCTTCAGCTACAAGCTATGTAGGAGAAGCAAAAATGACCTTTCACTAGCTCCTAGAAGACAACAGGAAAACTAAATGATTGATTATAGTAAGAAGATGCTAGATCTTCAGTCAGTCTGCCTGTATGCAGTATACTTGAAGCTAATATGATCACAGTAGTTCTCAGTTGGTCTCTGGTGGAATCAAGCATATCAGTTATTGTATGTCTTACTGATATCTTGCATCCAGGTGTATGGTATAAAAATAATGGTATAAAGCATGGTATAAAAATAATGACCTTACATGTGGAGAATTTTGTCTCTTGCTTACAAGACATCTTGGTGTACTAAGTACCGTAGAGCAGCTAATACATGATTTTTGAAGATTTCATATGAACTGTATTATCCTTTCTCTCAGACCTCATAATCTTTTGCCCCCTTGGAGCAAAAGAATTCAGTGCAGTTGGAGATCTTGCAGTATGTTCTTCAGTGTGTATTCAGGAAGGCAGGCATGTAAGCTCTGTTAGAACTTGTATAGTGGCATTAGAAAAAAATCAAAGCGTTCCTGAGCAGTGGTGTTCAAGATACCACAGGCTTCCTTGAATTTTTGAAGTAGGAAATAACTGTGGTTGTTGTTGTTGGTATTTAACTTATTAATGGTAAACACAGGCTAAACTCTGTGGTACTGAAATTTTGCATGTGGGGGACAAAGTTCCATCCAGATGGCTCTAATTGAAGGCCCGTGGCTAAACAGCATCAGGGCAGCTGTGTGCATGTTACTGTGAGGGGAGATCTTGGGCGCCTGGTGGTTGGTGGTTGGAATGCTCTCAGGTGTAAGGAGCAGCAGGACTTCTCTCAGCCATGGGTGAGAATGAAAAAGTCTTCTACCTGCAGGTGTGTTTGTAGTACAGCAAGTTTGCAAAGGGAGAAGGTGGAAAAGAAAAGGATTGCCCTTAGAGAAGGGAAAGGGCACAGATAGAAGGGGATGCTGAGTGATTTGAACACTTTAAAGATGTAAATTCTTGGAGTTTGAGGAAGAAGGGGAAGCCTGGATCTTTTGGGTGACAGCAGAGGGGATATCAGACTTTGCGCACTGTGGAGTAACTGTATAAGTGATAAATGTGAGAGCAAGTCTGCAAGGAAACTTTCTGGAGTTAAGTTGGTGAGAGAGGGTTATGTCACATAACCAGTTCTTCTGCTCTAGCCATACTAGAAGCCATTTCTTGTTACTCTGGGATTGTTACACTCATGTTGATGATAACTGGCCTGTATAGTTGCAGAAGTAGGTAATTAATAACTCTTGATTATTATAAGGAGTGGATCATTTGTTTCAAGTAACCAGACTTCCTGCAGGAATTTGGACACATCAGATTCTGTGCTGGTAGTAAAGAGTATTGCAGAATCAGATTTGCAGAATTCCTTTCTCTTGAGCCTATGTGTGTAGCTGCTCTTAGGTAAAACACTGCCAGCTTGAGTGCACGTGTAATGTGTGCATTAAAGAGAACCCCTTGTGTCTGAGGACTCCCAAACAACCAGCCTCTGACAGCTGACAAGATGAGAGTACAAGCACACAGTAGATTTTTGTGTGTGAGGAGCAGGATAGCATGATCCTGCTCCAGTGAGGTGCTGTCTTGAAAACCTGGACATAGTCTCAGATCTACAGCCGTTTTCTCAATAAGCAAATCTGTTAGTCTTCAGCAGTACTGTGTGCTCTGCTCAGTTTTGATTGTGGAGGATGTTTATCTTTATTCGTTGCTGTTAACATTGGCAAAGCAAGGTTCCTTAGCTCATTTAGGTTGACCCTCCACGATAGTGTGCATTTTCAGAGACTACATGCTGCTTGAGAACAGCTGACTTGCTGTGCTGTTAATGCAATCCTGTAGTGCTGTGTTTGAGCAGAAGTTCAGTAAAATTTGGTGGATTTTTAGTTTGGGTCTGGAAAAACGTGTTGAGTGTTTGGTTTTTTTCTATGCATTTTGTTGAGTGGAGAGATTATATGCCGCATTATGATGGCGTGAAGGGAAAAATGCTGCTTCACAGTGATGAACAATAACTGCATTTTATCAGAAAAGTGCAAATTTTTCTTTTATGCTCCAAATTAATGTTTTAATTGTGTAGTTTTGTTCCACTGGACAAGTAGCCTCCTGCCTTTTGCTTGGTATGGAGAGAGCGTGAGGTTGTGGCAACTGACAAGAGAATCTGATAAACCTGTTTTTCCCAGGGTTATGTGCAATTTCATCTATAGGAATTGGAAGTTGGGACATTTTGCATAAATTAAGTAATTTGAAGAACAACTGTCTGTAAAAACTTGACCACAAGAATTGTAAGAATTATAATGCCACATTTGCGTTTATGTTTGTGACCATTTGAAGTGATGTTCTGTGCCTTTGCTGCTTTGGTTGTAGATATTTTGGCTTCTTACCAGGTAGTAATTTTTTGAGCAGTGAGAGATGTGTCTACCTGGACAGAGAGATAGGGAAGTAAAACACTAAAGTACCTTAGGTTATTCCACAAACTTTGAAGTTATTGGCCTCTTGTATGTGCCTGTTTGAAAGCAGCAGTTGCTGAAGTTTTCAGGATTTTTTTTTTTCTCAAAATGTTATTTTCTGTCCTGGATGTATAAAAATTTAAGAAGTTAAAGATTCCATAATAATTTAAAGAGAATTCTATGGGCTTGGGTTGAGCTAATGAATTAGTGCAGATGAAGGTGCAGATTACAAACTGCTTGGATTTTGGAATAATTTGTACACAAGGGAATTGCCATTGAAATATTGCCCCTGTTGATACTTCCTTAGTTCTGTGGTCGCTGTAAATGAAGACTAGTGCTTACAGATGCTGCTGAATTGTATATTGCAAATAATGTTCCATGATCTAAGCCTTCAGTTCATTTAGTGCTGTGCTGTGGTCCCTGTGCACTCGTGCAGAAGACAGCTGGAGAAGGAGCAGTGTCAGAACACCACACATGACTGTGACAACAGGGCAGTGGCTTTGCTCTCAGAAGGGTCTTAGGAAGACAAAAGGGATCTCCAGAACCATTCTGTGTATTCACAACAAGCATTTCCTCCTGGTTACTTTTGTGGTAGTCTTCTGCCTTTGGTAGAACTTGTTTGTACAGAGAACTGTATTTTTTTTGAGGGGGGGGACAATCTGTGGTTGTGGAGTGAATTTTACTGGCATCTATAGAGCTGTGGTTTGTTTGGGTCTTTCTGCTCCATGAGGCACATACCTTTGACCCTCCCTTCTCTAGCATGGCTGTGTTTAATAATATAAAGAATTCTAAAACAAGGTACTCTGCTAGACTTGCCTCCTTCCCTGGAGAGTGTGTGGCAGAGGCCAACTGTGACCGTGTTAGTTGTGATGATTTAGTGCCCTTCTGAAGGTATTGGCTTCTGCAGCACTGAGCGTATTAGCAGAATTGACATAGAACAAAATTAGGGGATTCTTTCACCTTCTTCCTGTAAAGGTGTGAGATGATTAAGCTCATGCAATCCCAGGATCCTGCCAAAGGATGATGCTTCACTTGAGATTGTTGTGTAGAGGCTATAGCTGTCAATACAGCCATTAAATTTGGGAGTAGAATTGCAGTGATTTTGTATGTTGTAGAGAGAGATGTGTATTTCAGACAGCTGAACTTAGTGCCTTAACAAGTGCAGGACTTGTTACAAGCATTTTCACTAAACTAAGCCTGTCAGGCATTAGGGAGGATGGAAAAAAACTAAAGCTATACAGGCTTGCCTTTGGGAAAGTTAATAGCATTTTATATATGATTTTAAAATTCAAGAGGAAAAGCAAGTTAAAGCAAGTTCCTCTTGTTTGATAGTGATGTTTAAAATTCGCTTTGCTTCTTTGCTACCACAAATACTGAATCGCATTTTAAAACCTCCACTGCAAACACTTTACTTATCTTTTAGAGCTCTGGATCACTGACATGTTAGATTCTTTAAGAAATGACAAATTTTTCATATCTGAAAGTGCAAATGTTAGAGTATTGTAATGTTCAAGGACTTGATCTATACAACATAGCAAATGGTGGTGTCTGACTGTTTGAAAATAAAAATTGGGGGGGGATTTAAGTAACTGGAGGTTTCTGTGAAATAGTTGGATTTGGATTACTTTCAATGAAAGTGATTCTTCATGCTTTCTTCTTTCTTAATTGTTATAAAGGATCGGTTAAGAGGGCAGATGACAATCTGCTGGCTTTTAAAGGTTCTTAAGCCTGTGGATTTCACTGGCACTTGAGCTGCTAGTGGTAGAAAATGCTTACTGCTTCTTAAGCTGCCTTTGGAAAATTTGGCCTCTAATAATGGGAAACAATCTGTCAGTTGTGTAATCGCAACTAATGCTGTTTTAAGTAGCAGTAAGTACTAGTGTTTTATGGTCACCAAGCTAAACTTCAGCTTTAAGAATATCTTCCCAAATCCTGTTATTTTTGTTAATATTAACTCTGTGCGTTTTTTTCCTCTAAAGGCAGCTTGATACAAGTGGAAAAATAAGCAGTGAATAATTGACTAACAATTGCAAATATCATGTACTAAAGTGTAGCTAATTGTTTTTTATTCTTCAGTACTTATTGAATGTTCATGTAGGATATATATGACCCTTAATAAAGATCTGATTCTGCTGTTTAATTAAATGGACAAATTTGGAAAGCCATGTGTGATTTGAAATCAATTATTTGGCATGTGTTTATAGCTGCAAATGTATTCATCTTGAGAAGATTTTATTAGGCCTCTGAGATGTCTTGTCCCATTAGGATTTACTTCATTACCAAGATTTGGGTGAGCAAGAAGGGTCTCTTTCCAGCCTTCTCAGAGTATTTGAACTTGCTTAAAGACCTGGGAGTTTGGTGTTCTGCTTTTTGCAACTAAAGGAGAGTGGAGAAAAAATTTGGGACTGAGAAAATGAATATTAGAAGGACTGTTAGGAAAATCAGCTTAGTTTTAGTTGTATCTGGTATGATGGGGGTTTTGCGAAGATTAACAAACAGAAAAGAAATAAAAATGGTTGAAATTTATTCAGACAGTAGGGTAATGATTTTTAAAAGAAACCACACACTTTTTCCATGTAGTATGATCAAAAAATTAAAGAAAATTAAGAACTGTCACCACACCATTGTGACTTTAAATCATAATGCAGTTGCCATGTGTTTAAATGTGTTTTCCTACCATTTAGCTGTGATAAAATGGCTCAGCTGTGTACAAGGAGAGATGATTACTCTTTCGCCTTGTAGCAAACTGCAGGTACAGGTTGCTCTAATGTTAAGAGTGAGAGCAAGATGTTTTGTTTTGATTTAGCAACATCACAATTCTAACAGTATTGTGGTAATTTAGAAATGTCTCATTTAAAAGTATCTTACTATTGTCAAAATTGTGTCACTGTAGCTTTAGAAAGCAGGATTATATAACGTTGCAAGGAAACAGCCTTATTGTCAAGGATGAGAAAGCTTAGATAGGATATACTTAGATGATAGATCCTGCCCAAGAAAAGCTGTCTTAATGAATGTTTTTCTGGAATCTTCTGTCACACTTTTCTACCTGCCCCCACGCCCCCCACTTTGCTTAGCAAAATTGTTAAACCTAAGTAGAGCTCTTACAGAGGATGTAATGGAATGCTTGAACAGTGAGATCCTGTGTGTATTCTTCTAACATAATAGTTTTCCTAAATGATTTTGATCAGTTTTGAAATTGTTCCCATGGCAGGAGTGCAGTGCTTTATTCCCTTTGTATTTTGTGTGTTAATTAGCGGGCTAAATTCTTTCTCTGCATTCTGTCACAGAAGCATTTGCGTTGACAAAGCTCCCAGTCTGTCCTGGTACTGATACAAAGAGTCTCTAGAAGTGATGATGCTGTGAATTGTAATTGTATCTGTGCTGCTGTAAACATCCTGCCTTTGTCCTGCCCCTTGCAGGCGAGGTGTGATGTCACTGCTGTCCTGTCACTGCTGGCCAAGCGGGCACTGCTGTGCCCCACAGCCCTCCCTCTGGGCATGAAGTGCTGCCTTTGCTTGTGGAGAGCAGCAAAAAAGCAGCAATTACATAAAACATCTCCAGTACTGAATATGGTGAGAGCTGTGCAGCTGAGAGATATCATAGAGATAAAAATCACTGCTTGGCAGCTCTCTAGTGAAAGGCCAGTAATAGGGCTTTTTAGCCATTGACAATTAATAGTAAAATAATTGCTATTTTAGGGTTCCTCTCATGCTCTCGTGAAATGTTGTCTTTGAGAAGTATGTGTTCCTTACACATATCAACCGCTCAAATCCACCTCTTGTCTCTATAGCATACAGATACAGAACAAAAAGGTGATGTAATTCTCTCAACAGAATTAGTTCACATGAAGTTCAGTTGCTTGACCTTACAAACAGCAAGCTTAGCTTTTAAGTTGCCTGCTGTGGTTATTACAAACTCATGAGCCTTTTTATAGCTTCAGAATATAGGTTCAGAATGTTTAAAGTTCATGTGTGAATTCTGTATTTCAAAACATAGTGACTCATATCTGTGTGGAAATCAGCTGTTCCAAAAACATGGATTTCTTGCTGTTCCAAAGAAACTTAGTGCCATTTGTGTTTTTAAATTAAATGAATGTTTATTGGTAAGTGTAAAGAATTAAGAAACATTGCAACAAAATGGATGTTTGATTGAATTTATATTTTAATATTAAGAATCTGTTGTGATTCCTATACAAATATATATCCTACTAATACAAATTTCACTTTTAATTAACTCATTTCCCTATCTATCTTCAAATTTAGCCCACAATTAATATTACATTAAACTCATAGAAAATCCACAGGCACACCTCACTTCCAGAAGTAACTATTTTCTTACCCACCAAAGTGTCAATCAATCTCAAACCAACACAACTGTACAATTAAATAGTCATATTCCAAAAATCTGAACTTGAAGTATTTTGTGATACAGCTGAGTAAATATGCTTGTAGTGTTAAAGAGGAGCCTTTCTAAGAAGTGAACTCTTCCCTTTCATGTTTCAAAAGCTAGATCAGACTAAAAATTTGAATAGCTAATAATTTTTAGGATATAGTCATTCATGTGTGTTATACACTAGTAATCCAGTCCTTGTAGGTTTTCTCACCTACAGGAGGCCTTGTTTTCAGGGCACAGAATGGAGTAAGTATAAACCATGAGTAAGGACTGTCACTCAGAGCAGGAGGCAGTAGCAAGTTCAAGTAGCCACTGCAGTGTATTTAAACTCACAGTAGGATTGCTTGATCATCAGATCTGCACTGTCAGTCATGTCCCTGGCTGATGACAGCCGTGCCACAAGTATTTTGAAGGAGATAATTATATAGGCCCCCAGACTGGAATAGACACTGGTTGCAATAAGGAATGTCCTACTGTGGGGTTGTTCCTTAAATTCTTCAGGTGAAGGAAGGAGAAATAAAGTTGTCAGGAAAAAAGGACTATAGACAGGGAAGAGTTGAATTCCACTCTATAAGCAGTCTTCAGATTCCAGATATGATTTAGAGGAGAGGACCAGCAGGTGTTTGTCTTCTATAAATCTTTGCAATTAATAGACTTGTGTTGGTCTGGACCAACATAATTTTAAAAGTGCTTGATTAAAAAAAAAAAAACACCACCAAAAAAAAAACCTGTTAGCAGAATGGTGCATGTGTGCACAGTCCAAATGTGAATGTATCTGGAGAATATTTTTATTTTGTTGAGTCTGAGGATTTTAAGAAATATGGATTGGTGAATCTTGGATGTCATTTTGCTTGGATTTTGTATTTCTTGATGGAAATGTTGGTGTAATATAAAGTCATAAGCAGTAGGGTAAACACTGCTACTTTCTCTTAACTTCCTGAGCTGGACAGAGAAGTTTGGGTCTCAAGAACAGTCTGGTCAAACAAGAAAGGCAGTGGGGCCACAGTTTGCAGAGATTCCCTTGCATTGTTCCCCTTGCATATCCAGGTCAGTGTGCAGTGGGAAAGGCTTGATGTAAGAAGGCTTGCACCAGTGCAGAAGACTTCACAAGTAGGTTGCATTGTTATTAAAAATGAGTGAGATGTTATCAGTACAAAACCTGAAATTCCTTATATAAAGTTCATTTCCTAAAAATAACAGTTTAGAAACCCAGTGGCAATGGGGAATTCAGCCTCATTTCTCCCACAAGAAATAGTGGTTAATCTATTAAGTGAAACTAAGGAGAACATGCACTCTTTTCGTGTGCTGTGTTGTGTAAAGGAAGAAGGGGATTAAATCTGTAAGCCTGCCTTAGCCATAAATCTTGGCAAGCTGAGCACTTCATGGATATTTGAGATATTAGGCCTTAGTTAATCAAGAATAGATATTCCCAGGTCTCTGCTTTGTGGGAACCTTGCAAGGATGCTAATTGTGGCCCTACTGCCTTAATACTTGTTTGACCCAACTGTTCTTGGGACCCAAACTTCTCTGTCCAGCTCATGAAGTTAAGAGAAAGGCAGTAGGGTAAACACTGCTACTATGACTTCAGATTACACCAGCATTTCCATCAAGAAATACAGAGAGCAAGTGAAGTTTAGTATAGTGTGCTTTGAAGTGAAGATAAAACATGTGAACAGTTTGTCTTTCCATAAAGATACTGGGAAAATAATTTATTCCTTTGAGGAGTTTTTAGCTGTGATTTAGGGAAAAAAATGCTTAAACTTGAGGGCATTTAACTCATTAAAAATATGTTTATGCAAAGGCTTCAGTTTACAGGTGGGAATTTTAGACCTCTGTATCTAGAACTCCTCTGGAATATGGGGTGTCAGTCTGTTTTGCCAAAACTGATGTTCTTTAGTCATATGGCTTCATTTATGGGGTTCAGCACTTCAGATAGAAGGTCAGTTAGGAAATACAGTTTATTAAAACCCAGTTCTGACATGCTTGTATTTTTCTCCAGTTTTCAAACCTTACCTGTTAACTCTTGAAGAATTTGTGTAATTTATTGACTCTGGAATGAGAAAGATGGATATTTTTTTTTCCCTTTTCAACTGCAGTGAGGGAAATTAATCAAAATTCCCTCATCATTTTGTAAGACCTGGGTGATAAAACTGAGGTTCAGCAATTTGTCCTCAGCTACTAAAATTTATGTGAAAGGGTAAGAAGTGGGGAATGCCTTAAATAACTAAAACAAAACAAGTAAAATTCGCATACGTCAACAATATGTACACTTACTGTTGAGTTGGGAGCTACATGGTACTACCGTACTCACCATGTTACCAAACCTGTGTGAGCAGAAAATTGGAATTGGTTTTTGAAATGTCTGAACACGAGCCAAGGGATTTCTGTTTATCTTTCTGTGGCAGGGGTCTGCCAAGCACCTTTGGAAGGGCTGCATGCTGTGGCACCTTAGTGGCACCAGGAGCAGCTGTGGGCCACATCTCTTCCATGGGTTCCATGTGCCCAAACTGTGGTTTGTTGTGGAAAAAGGAGCACACTTGTAATCCTGTGAGCCCGTTTGGTGTCACCTGGCTGTGTCCTGGCACTTGCCTGCCAGCTGTGGGACGCTGTGGATGGAATGCAGTTATGCCATTGAGCTTTCCTGAATGCAGTGTATTGCATGAGAAAGCTTCAACAGTGGAATGTCCTCTATGAACCTTTGTGGTACAAAGATAAAATGGCAGATTTTGGTACTGTGATCTGCCAGTTAAACTGTCCTCCAAGACAGGACATTTGAGCTGTATTGTGGGTCAGTGCTAGAAGAGTTTCAATAATTCTGTTTGAGAAGGAAATCTAATGACTCTAGGTTTTATTGTGTTGTTTTTACGAAAGAAGCTGTGTTTTTATGAAAAGTCAGTATCAGTTTTATTCTTTGACATGTACTACTTGTGATTCTGTTTTTTTACTAATTATCACCCATACCACATTTTTAAATTTCTCCCTCCTCCTCCACCTGCCCCCAAGGTTTTAAGCATTGCAGCACTGTTTCTTATGTATATCATCATCTGAGAAAGACAAAAATAGCTTGAAATACTACAAGAACCAGTTGGCTGGATTTCTTTCAATTTTTTTGTATTGCCTAAAAAAAAGCTTCTGTGTTACCTGACACAGAGTAAGATAAGAGATTATATTAATATTGTGTTATGAAATTTTGGGGGTAAATTACTTTTAGGAACTTTGGGATTTTTTTTGTTTATTTGTTGGGTCTTACGTTGTTTGGTTTTTTTTAAACAGGAGTCTTACCCCTCTTCATCACCAATATGGTTTGTAGAATCAGATGACCCAAACCTGACTTCAGTCTTAGAGCGTTTAGAAGATATTAAGAAGAGCAATACTCTGGTGAGTGAAGTATTTTGGTTATATTGGGCCTTTAGTTGGATTACTTTTGGCCTGTGTGATTACTTGGCTTTGTCACATTAATAAGCAGGTCAACTAGTTCAGTTTTAGTGTTATTTGGGGCATTTTATAAACACAACTTTCTCTTCAAAAAAATTATGAGCCAAAAGTAATCCAAAAGATTTGAGGCAAGAAGGAAAAGATGCTCTAAAAGAAAGTCTCTTTTAGAGACTAAGCATTTAAGTAAAGTTTCAGCTCCAGTAATTACAGTGTGAAGTTTTCTGAAAATAATTAATAGTAAAGTGGATGAAAATGTTAAAACTGCTGAATAAAACAGCTATTTTAGAGTTTTCTTTGCACAGAAATTATTTCCAGAGGCAAAACTTTGTACTCTTGAGAATGTATATTCTCCAAAACATGATTTAAATAACAAGAATTCTTGGTTTCTTGAATTCTTTCCTTCTTTCAAAGGAAACTTGACCTGATAGCTTCTGGCTTATCAGAATGTTCCTTAGGTAGTGATACATTTAAGCAGTGTTGTGACTTTGGACAATTGCTACTTAAAGGAAATCTTTGTATACATATTCTGATGATTATTTTGTATTTCAGAAAACTCTCAAGCATTATACTTACTTACTCTTTTCATATAGCAGTTGGAGCTCAGGGGAAAGGGACATGAATATAAAAATTAACTTCCTGTTCAGTGTAGGAAACTGTCCTTGAATAGCACTTGGAAATAAATTTCAGTACAAATGCAGTTTGTGCCACAAAAAAATATTGCAGCATGCTGACAAACTCCAGTGACCTTTATTAATAGATGATATTAACATTTTGTATTTATTTTGGTGGACATGAATGTGATGCATACAAAACAAATCAATCTGCAGTATACTGCTTATTGCATGGGTTATGCACTTAGTATTTGTCTGGTTTGGGAAAAAATGGGAATATTCCTTCGTAGGAAAACCACTGCTTGTTATGTTTACTGGGATAATGTTCATCTAGGATAGCCAGCCTTAAATAAGAATGTACAAGTGTCTTTTTCTGAAGATAGTTTAGGATGCATTTGACTTTCTAGCAGAAATAATTACATAACTAGTAAAAGTGAGAGTCTTTGTGGGCCTTGCCATAATTCTAAAAAATTGTAGAGCAACATTTAGTGTTTTCATGACTTTTGTTGGCTCTGATTGCACAAGATGTACCTCTCTGTATTTTCCACTTCAACCTAAAATTTAGACTGAACTACATTCAGAAGAGTATTATAAATCTTAGTCTTTAAGTTTTGCCTAGAAAGACACAGAAAGGGGCAATAGCAGAAAATCTGGCCAAATGAGCTTTTTTCTTAAAGACACTTTTCTGAAGATTATGCATCTTGAATCTGGTGTGGCTGATATTTAGCTTAAACAGTCTGAACAAGATATTTCCTGTGTGCAATGGTCTGCAAGAGGCTGGAAAGCTTTGTTGTAAACATGCATGGGACTTGCTGTGCTGAATTACATATGCACACAGACTGCATATGTAGCTGGCAAGAAAACAGCTTCTGCTATCAAGATTGTACTTGCCCATGTAAAAGCTGATGGGTTGATGTAATAGACACCTGTGGTGGCCCATTGGTTTCATAGGAATCCACCCTGCATCGTGCTATGCCAAGGTGAAGGCAGATGGGAGTGGTTGAGGAGACAAATACTTGTACTACAAAATCTGACTTTTTTTTTTGCTCCAAAAATGTGGCTTGTGAATTTTTTTGGTTTTTTTCTTCTCCCTACAGCTCTTCCCTATGGAACTCCCTGCCTTTCAATGGCATGGAGCAGCTTGCACAGGGGCTTTTTGCAGCTGAGTAGGAAGGGATAGGGGACTACATGCAAAAATCAAAAGGCTTGTAATTTATCACAGTCTCATAAAAATTCACTCTGTTTAATTTCAGCTAATCTAGAATGTTTCAAACTAGCTTTCTTTTCATTTACTGCACATGAAGGGTCATTAGTGACATGTTACTCTAAACTCAAAGTTACTGGAGCAGTCAAATTTTGAATGGAAAAAGGCATTGGTGTCTTCTGGGAGCTCAGCTGTGCTAAAAGCAGTGCTAGCACATGTACTTTGGTTTAGCCTTTGATATTCTGCTGCCCTTTCTATGTGCTTTGTAACATGGGACAGGTGTCAGCTGTTGAGAAACTGAAGAACATGCTCTTCAGGCAAATGTCTGACATGTGGAAGCCTTGTCATTGGACATGGTAAAACAAAAACTGGTTTATGATGTTGAAATCATACACGTGTGTCCTGGAAAATCTTCTGTGGATCTGAAAGTGTTAGTTGCCTTGCCACCAGTGTGCTGCTTTTGCTATGAAAATTTGTCAAAACACTAAAAATGTTGAAAGGCTACTAAGAATGTGATCAGAATGGATATCATCAGGCTTGGACAGGTTAGCTGCTTGGTTGTCAATGTTGGACAAGTTTCAGTCAGCCAAGAAGAGGCTACAGAGTTCTTTCAGCCCCTACTGTCTCCTGAATTTCCTTCTCAAAATCAGCCAAGCTTTAGACTTAAGTATGAAACTACAATCTGCCTTCTAGTGGCTGTGCTATGGAAAAGAGAAATCTTACTGTGATTCCCTTGTTCTGTTAAGTATGATGGAAGTTACTTCATGCAAGTCTGAAGCCTCAAACCTTATTTCATGAAATGTTAAGTATAGCTCTACACTATTTGGAGGTTTACTTTTTAAAGAGAATTGGGAAATGGGTTTAAATTCAGAGAGGCAGCTTTAATTGTCATACTCTAGACCTTAAACTTGCATGGAAGATGTCAAAAGTAAATACACAATTCTTGGCATGTTTACAGCTTGAATAAGCTGCTGTCTTGAAGTACACTGCTTCTGTGTTAATATTTTAGATTAAGTCCCACATGGAGGCATTTCAGGGAAGAATGTTGTCTCTTGCAATGTTGTCCTGGTGTGGCAGCAGCTATTTCTGTACTGGGAGTCAAAGAGACAAAATGCAGGAATCAGCTTTGCTTTGCTCTGAAACTGCCTGATGTGGTTGCCAGGCTGTCTGACACAGCTTGGTCAAGTGAGAAATCAGCAGCTTTCTCGGGCTATCCGGGAAAGTTCTGAGAAATGCAGAGGGAGTCAAACTATCTGCACCTGGTGTTCAGTTGTTATGTGAGTTACGTGATGTTTGTCCTAAGAGGATTGTTTCTTTTCCTTCACCAATCAGCTTTTGCTTGTTAACCTACCGACCAATGTGAACTGACTTAACAATCTCATCTATAAAAGATGAGGCTTTTCCCTAATAAATGGCTTTCTAACTTCTCTTGCGTACATGGAGTCTTTTATTGTTGCTGTGTGAACTCAGCAGCGACAGCTAGAGGCTGCTGAGTGTGTGGGAGGCCAGGTGAGGTGCTGGCGAGGTGCTGTCGTTGTTACCTGATAGCCAAGTAGTGGCCACAGTCCAAGTGACAATTACTGCTTCCCTCTGTTTCCATTTGTATCCTTCTTCAGCACTTTCTCTCTGGTAGGCCAAGATTTATTGATGCATTTATTTTTATATATATAGCTATTGTGGGTGTAGGTAGAGACACATAGAACAATTAAGTATTTCTATGCTTAAACTGTACTTCTTAATTTCATTTTTCTTGGTAATCAGGAAACAGGGTGTTTCATAGTGAACCCATCAGGATATTAATATCATCAAAGATATCCTAAAATTGTTAATGCTTTCATACTGTATTAGGAAAATCTCTTCATACATTAAAAAAGCCCCCTAGTGTAGGCTGGGTTTCAGAAAAAAAAATGTTCTAAACTGTTTTTGGATGTGCAGGCCATTAAGATGGGAAACAAAATTCCAAGAGGTGTTTGTGTTCTAAACCAGCATTCTAGTGTCCAAAAGAATCACCTACTCTTGAAGCATTAAAAATTAGAGTATGTGTATTCTAATGGTGTCATTTTTGTTATTTTTATATTATAGTAATTATATAAAATCTGTAAACATGTTGTATTTGGTCACTTGAGGGTTTCCCTCTGCAGGCTATTTGCATTTCTGCTTTACCCTGTAGGTTATGAGTTCTGGTTGTTTGCTTTATGTTTTAGGCAGTTTGTATTTCAGGGAAACTGCTGGTGTACTGATAGCTCACTTTTCTTTGGTAGCCTCCCAAATGTGTGTTAAGTATTCAGTTTACATTAGTCAAGCCCATGAAGTTACCCTGGAAATACATTTAAATTATTATTATTTAATTAATGCATTATTATTATTAAAATAATATAAATTGTACATGACAGAAATCTGCTCTCCCTTTTGATAGTCTGTTTATGTACATACCAAACCATGCCAGGCCCTGCTTAGAGCACAGGGCTGGATCAGATGTCTTCCAGACGTGCCTTTCAGCTCAAATTATCCTGTGATTTTTCATACAGCTGAGCCGAGGATAACAGTGATGGTGATCTATGGCAGAAAGATTGATGGTATTAAATTAATTCCTGTGGAAGAAAAATGCAACAATAAGGAAGAAGGGTAGAAGGGTTGTGCAGAAAGGGTCAGCTTCTTGCTCTGCCACCACCTTTACAAATTGCAGACACTGATTTCAATTAAAGCAGCTGATCTATAAAAATGAACTTCAGTATGAGTTGCATTAAGCTATTCCTGCAATGTAGAATCCTGCCAAAGAAGGGGATCCCTGCTCTCAGCAGGTCTCTGCCTCCCTCTTCTTGATGAAATGGTGCTTGTGTTCTGAAGCACACCAGGAATTGATCTGCCCCAAAGCTGATAAGCTGCCACATAGTAGTGTGATCTGTGGTGCAGTGGAAATGAGAAGGTGAAAAGCTGCTGGAAACCCTTGTCAGGCACAGCTGTAACTCAACCCAGGCTGTACCAGCACCTTGTTTTAAGGGTGCTCCTGTTCCTTGCTTGTGGTGCTGTGCTCGGAAGCAAGGGAAGCTTACAGTGTATTAGGTCCTGGCTGCAAAAATCCCTTCTGAATTTCAGTTCAGCTGACAGGATGTTTTGTGGGGAGAAGGGGGAGTGAAGGAAGCAGGGCAGGAAGCAGTTCTTAACTCTCCAACCCTTACTGTCTTTCTCTGTCAAGACACATCTAATACTGTGTTCATCTGCTTTTCCAAGGCCAGTCCTAATTGACTGGCCCAATGCCAATGGTGACAGTCTTCCCTCACTGCTTAGATTTATTTTTTATGATTCACAGAAGCTGTAAACAAATTATTGGCTCTGTGAGAAAAATTATAGCTCCTGGAATTGCATGGTTTATGCTCCAGCTCTCCATGAGGCAGTGTTTGTGCAGAGAAAAAGTTTCTCAACAAAACGTGTAGCAGTACAACTTTAAGCATCTTGCACATGCTGAAGATAATAGCTCTAAGACCTGTGATTCTATCTGGCAACTAACTTTTTGATTGATTAACCTGATTGCTGTCTGCTAAAAGATTGCCTGATGTTCCATATATGTGGGGAGCTTCAAACAAATGTATAGTCTTAATGCCGATGAGAAATGTGATTGTTACAGAAGGGTTTTTTCCAAAACCTCTCAAGTATATAATCCTAAGAAATGTGGTGCTTGTGTCCCAGTCCTTTTGGTGATATCTGCTTTATTTTTGAGTATGGTTGATGATCTGCTTTATTTTTTGATTGGGTTGACTATGAGGAATGATGGCAGAAACAGCAGACATGGTGTGATAGTGTTGTAATGCAGGCTGGTATCTCAGTTCATGGCCTCAGATGGATAAATAACATTCCTATGAAACACAATGTGGAATTCTGCTGTAGAAGGGAAAAGCACTGAAGCTTTCAGATAGCATAAGGGCAACATTTGCCTATCACTGCTAGTGATTTGGGCTTGGAAATGAGCTCTTAACCCTGGAGAGACTTAGTTTTTCACTTCCAGTGGGGTAAGATGAGAGCATTTAAACTGGCCAATAGCAAAGCTTTAGACATGCGTTTTGGAGTGTGTGTGCAGAAATTACTGTCTTGCATGCTGTCCTTGACAAGTGGCAAGAAAAATTCTCCTTGATATCTGGAAAAAAAAGTCCATAAGTAGATGTATAATTTCTGCAAACTTCATCTAGGGTATTGTTTTGCAAATAATGAGGTGTTGATCCTTTTACAAAGGGATTTTGCAGTCCATTTTTTGTTTTCCTGACATAGCTGTGCAAAGTCAGAAAAGTTAGGAAATGCAGCAGTACAGTCTTTCATTTCTTGGCCTTAACTATGAATCTGAGGCTGCCTAGAGAAAGTGAATAGCACTAGAAATCAATTTAATTAGTGTGGTGGTCAAAGAGCAAACTTAATATTTTTTCTGCAGAAGTAAATTTTTTTCTGGCTTGTGTTAGTGAGTGTGAGGTGTTGCATAGTTGGCAGTTAACAGAGCGCGATCAGTGGAACACTGCAGGGTGGAAACACAAGTATGAGATAGTAACAGATTGTGCCTCACCCTGACACAAGATACAGCAAGTGGGGTGCCTGGGCTCCAGCGCAGAGCCTGCCTGGCTGCTGGGACTTGGACAGGGTTTGTCTTGCTTCTGTTGCCTCACTGGTGTGCCCTGTAAAGGAATTCAGGATATGGAAAACCAGACTGCTCTTCCTTGGTTTTTTGAAGATATGGTTAAATAAGATGGGAAATGGGAATGCACCATTTTGTCTCATGAAGTGTGACCATTTGTTTGTTCCATAGTGATGTGTGGTTCGGACACCTATGTTTGGGATAGATGTTGCTGTCAGGGCAGTTTATTTTTCTGCTCATGGCTTTCTTCTTAGACATAGGAAGATGAATGAGATTCATAGTTAACTTGCCATGTCCTTGAGTTTCTGTTGTGGGGACTTTACTACAAAGATTGCAGACGAAATTTTACTCTAGTCTAGGAAGTTTTACTCTACAGATTTAAATGCTGTACACATATTTTTAATTTTCTTCCCATATTGGTACTGAACTTAAAATCAATTTCTCTGTGCTTTGGTTTAAATAAACATATCTGTGTTTTCTTGTTTTTAATAGCTTCTTCAGCAGTTGAAGCGATTAATATGTGACCTCTGCAGATTATATAATCTTCCTCAGCATCCAGATGTTGAAATGTTAGATCAGCCATTGCCAGCTGGACAGGTAAATTAAAAAACTGTGGACACCTTCTTATGCCAATAAACAAATTGCTTCTTGGAGTTAAAAAAACAAGATAATGGGAATGATTAAACCTTGTGTAAACCAGAACTGAGATATGAAGCACTTTTGCATAATGGTATCTTCAATCTGAATTCTGTTTGCAAAATCCATTTAATAATATTGTGATAATATTACACAATTCCCTTTGAAGTTTGTGTCACTGAAGGGTGTGTATGTGGTACCAGTGCTGTCAAGTTTAATTCCCTCCTAAACACTGTTGAACCCAATCTCTGTGCACTTTGAGTGTTTCCCAAACTTACTTTTTCTGAAATATTTGGTTCTTTGTTGAAGAGTATGTGTTTCACCGTGTGCACTTGGATGAACTACTGTGGATGTTTTCCTTCTTCAATCCCTCACAGAGACATAGGATATCAAGGCCATATATGTTACTTGGGTAGGGAGGTGTCTTGCTTATTTCTTGTGCACTTGAAAAATTAAGAATTGTGAAGGCCTGTGAGGTGTTCTTCTTAACCAAAAATGTTTCGTATTGTGCTGAAAACAAAACTGGTAACTGACAGTAACTGTTCTTGTTTTGTACTTTAATGAGTTTGAGATCATCTTGTGGTTGTACTCATTAAGATGACATGCTTGCTAAAATACTCCTGTAGAGTAATAGATGGCTTTCCTGTGGTGTCAGTACTATAGTAATGACAAATAACTTGCCTAATTTTTGGTCATGTGCCAGATTGTAATCCTATAGGTCTTTTCCCTGTGCCACCCACTCAGCAGGGCGGCTCTAACGCAATGGGCTTTGCTGTTAGGGTGTAGCTTTGTGAAGGGTCTCACATGTGCTGTAATAATCAAAAATAAATTCACAGAAGGTTTCTTAGCCAAAAATTTCAAGATAGTTTCAAGTTAAATAAGAGGGGCCTTTGTAACTCTGACCAAAGATTCATCTGGTCCTGTATATTGTCTAGAGCAGTGTCATTCATTCTTTGCCAAAGGAAGAGTGAGCAGAGAACAAGCATATCAGAATGCTCCTGAGTGTTTGTGTGGCTCAGACTTCCTGAGCTTGGAGTGGTAGCCTGAAAGAGAAAGTCATAAAAATGAGCTCAATGTATTGTTTTGATATTTCCTCAAATAGTCTAATAGCAATGGCTACATGATGATAGTAGTGTCTGCATGGAAGTTCTAGGTAGTGAGAAAAAGAATCCGTTAAGTTCTAGAGGTCTAAAATTCGTGGAGTTTTTTCTTACTGGGGTGTAGCATGTAGATGGATTCTAATCAGAGCTGTGATCAGATTTCACAGTTAAGGGATTGGGGGTTGTAGCCCACTTGATGTGTTTGTTGCGTTTGTCATTGTCTCAGAATAGGACGTTCCTTACCTGAATCTAAAGTTTCTACTTACAATTGAATTTTAATTAATTGAGACATTCTGTTTACTTTTTGCTTTATGCAAAAGTCTCTTCGCTGTCATGCTTCAGGAAAGCATCTTAATTCATCTTCCTCTTATCTGCAAAGGACTGAAGTTTAACATGTAACTTTTGCATTTACTGCTTCTCTTTGAGAGTAACTTGCTGATTTTGACAGTAAGAAGCATATGCCGAATTTATGCCGAACCTTCATTGTTGTATTCCAGAATGGAACAACAGAAGAAGTTACATCAGAGGAGGAGGAAGAAGAAGATATGGGTGAAGTATGTTTATATATGAGGTTGTTGTCCTAATCTAGTAGAATTTTGGCATTTTGCTCTGCAGTGTCTGGCTAATAATTAAACCAAACTGTAAAATGTAACCTCCATAGAGTTCAACATAAAAGATAATAAAAATTTGGATGTTTACCTGAATGTCAGCTTTCCCTTCAGCCAGAAAACTAGTGAAATTTTCTTCTTAAACCTAGATCTCAGCTGTGAGGTACTTGGATACAGAGAATTGGACATCTGTTTGTGCTTTAGTCAAACAATACATAACATTGTGTGCCAAATCAGTAAGTTTTTGTATTGTTAATTCCTATTTCAAGAAGCATGTGAACTGGCTCTGATACAGTTGGAAGTGCCTCCCAAAATTGAAGCAGACTGGCTAAGAGTAAATCAGTTTGCTGACTCGTTAAATGGGTGAGCTAGCTTTTGACTGTAATAAATGGAAGGAAATGGAAGGACACTGAAATAGACATGCTAAACTATGTCCATATCTGGCAATATGGTGCTCTCATTAGAGTTTTTTAGTTGTAAGAATCACCCTTTTTGCTTGTTTCTGCTACGTGTTAGACTAGCTCAAAGATGCTTGCTTTCTATGCCACTGTAGATTGCCTTATTATAGTAGAACTCTTCTGACTACTTCTGGTTTAAATTTCTAATGAAGGTGTCATTAAAAATGAACAGCTCTCTGAGTAAATAGTCTTCCTATAGAAAAGGTCTAAATGTTACCAAGTTCTTAAATTAATTTGATGCGGGCTTTCTTATGCCATATTTAGCCTGAATCTGTTTAACGTTTGCTGGAGCTGATGTTTCTGTAGAGATGGTGCGTTCCATATCTTGCTGCTACAAGGCTCTGATTGCTTTCAGACTGCTAGAGTAGCCTTTTGCATTCTGTTTGGGTGACTTTGTACAAAAAAGAAATGGTCTGCCCTTATTTACCAGCTGTCAGGGGACACTGTGTGTGGCAGTGATGTCTGGAACCTGTAATCTAGTCCCAGTTCTAAATGGAGAAGCTGTTTACAATTCCTCAGCTCTATCATTGGAGGGACATGAGCATTTTGAAGAATACTCGGTCTAAAGTCTGTTATAGGTGAAGGAAGCAGTGTTGTCAAATGCACCAGGTGTGTTTCTTGTTACATAGGGCATCCTTGAATTTGAGTTTTTCTGCCATGCGAACAGATGGTGCATAGAGAGCAGCCCCATATGTGGCAGAGCTATCCTGGAGTATATCTGGTAGTTGTGTAACCAAAGCCTGCTGGTGTGGCTGCTGCAGTGCTTTATTTTTCATGTCAAGGTATTTGCACGCTTCCACTCTTCTCCACAGCCAGCATTTGAATCAACTTCAGGCAATTGTCTGAAGCTCAGAGTGCTCCTCTGCAGCAAGATAACCCTATCTCAAGATACGGAGTGGAGGGTTTTCGGTGCCTTGGTCTAGAACATAGAACCAAAGTGTTAGCTTGTGTGATCAGAGTGCTTGATCACAGAATTTTGTCTTGCATCCTGATTCCAAAATTACTGCATCTAATCTTTAGCTGAAGTGTTAACCTTGAATAAAGTGCACATCGTTTTCTAATATTTAACTTCCTTGAAGGGTTGCTGTAGCCCTGCCAGATATGTTAAACACTGCTTGTGCGAAGTACAGCTAGGATTCTACTTGCAAAAAAGTCTGCTTTTAGAAACATCGTGGAGCCACCCTAACCTGGGGTACTTTTGGATTCTCTAGACTGGTTTGCTACATACTTCAATGGGCTAATTCTCTACAATCCTGCCTTCTTGCAGAGGTTGTGCTTGTTTCTGTGGCCAGAAACATGTTATGAATTCAGATTTCATTTGTATTATGAAGGCTTCCTATACTTCCAGTGGATATGTTGGCTGAAGGTGAAGTTAGAACAAAACAGAAATGGCATCCAACACTCGCAAATCCATAGTGCTGTGCAGTATGTGACTGTATCCCGCATGTGCCCTTGGAGAGGATTTCATTGAATGAAGAGCACAGTACAGTTATTTAAAATTAACTTCTCTCTCCTGTAGGATATTGAAGATCTGGATCACTATGATATGAAGGAGGAGGAACCAGTTGATGGGAAGAAATCTGAGGATGAAGGCATTGAAAAAGAAAACCTTGCAATCTTAGAAAAAATCAGAAAAAATCAAAGGCAAGATCACTTAAATGTGAGTTAATGATTCCATGCTTCTTCTTCACAATACTTCTGACTTTAAAATAGAGTTGGTTTTCAGCAAAGAAAGCCACTGCTATGCACATAGACATAAATTAACCTGTAGCTGACTGTTTAACTGCTCATCTCCAGAGGTATCCATGTGGTTGTCCCGCTGTTTCTTGTTTGGTGCCTTTGTTACAAGAATTAGTTCCTGCAGAATTAGCAGAATGCATCTCGGCTGTGAGCGTGACTTTTGTTGCTGAACCCTTATTAAAGTAAAAAATTAAAGCTATAGTTAAAATTGCCTGTATTAAAAGTCACAGGTGACTTAAATTCTTGGTAAATCTGTGCTTTAAATCCATTTTATGAATGAGTTTATTTTTCAGTATTTGCTGTGCCACCTGGAAATTACTGAAGGGTGCTGGATTGTTGTGCAGTCTTTTTATTGCCATGCACAAAGTAAGGGGCCTTCAGCAGCTCTGCAGCTTTGTTATCTGTTTTCTGAGTGATCTTGTCAGCAGGCAGTTGTAGAAAAAGTGCTTGTTCTCCAGAGGCTTAGAAGCGTTCTGTCCCAAGTGCCGGGTTCAAGAGCGGCTTCTACTTGTCAAAGGTGCATGTAGGAGGGTGTGATGATGTCATACAGCCTTAATTTTTTTTATCCTGACTCCCACAGAAATCAAAGCTTTTGTTTCATTGAGGCTTAAAAATGTGTAAAACGTGAAATTTAATACTTATGTTTGTGATCTGCTTCATCTAAAGGGTTTTAAAATTTTAACACCCAAACCTGATTGGCATTTCAGGGTTTAAAAGCAGGTAAACATAAGGTCCCAAACTGCTTTGGCTTGTAGTCAAGTCTGGTTTTGAGACTTGACTAACCATGGGCACAATAGTTATTTACTGGTTTTGTTTAAACTTGAATGTTCACAGTTTGAGGTGCCTAGTGAGGTTTTGTGTGTTTCTGTGTGTATAACTCACTCCTAATAATAAGGAGTCTTTACTTGTTAAAAGAATATATCCTCTTGCATTCTGAAAGGCATGGCCTGCTTTACAGTCATCTAAAAGTTGGTAGAACAGAAAAAAGGGTTTTCGTAGTGTCAGCATTTCTTCCTTGGTACAGTAAGCCTCTCAGAACTGCATATTTTCTTTTGCTATCTGTTCTTTTCCCATTTGGCAAATATTGCGTTTCCTTTTGCTTTTTCCCTCCACATTTAGTGGAGCTGAAATGAACACTGCTGGTTTTCTGTTTGACAACAGCAGATTCAACTTACATAACAGCTGTTTCTCATGCCAAGACACTCTCACTGATGCTGGTGCATAAACAAGGTCAGCTGAGTACAAGAGAGCAGGGTATTCAACTGCTGCTGAGGAACTGTGGTATTTTTGTAGGTCACCAGAAGTAGCTATGCTGCTGAAATAATTTCTCCAAGGACTTATGAGGGTTTACAGTTAGGTGCTGGAGAGCCAAAAGCTATAGCTGTGCTCTACTGACCTAGGAAGGAGCTAAACCCAGTAGCACTTTGGTCATCCATGCTGCCAAAACAGGGGGCTTCTGATAGAATGTATTAACCATGCTCTAAGAGCAGAAGTTTGCTGAGTGTCCTAACACAAAGCAAAATTTAAATCTGTACAGCCCTCACAACTGGGTTTCTTAGAGGACAGTATGAGTTTCACAAACCTAAATGCAGTGGCTAAATCTAGTCTGGTTTTTTTACAGGAGCCACACAGCCTTTTGGAAAACTTTGTTTCCTCAGCAGAGGCTAGTAAAACAAACCCGTGCCATTTACGTGCTGTTTGTTGGAAAAGGGAATGTGCAGCGTAATATAGGGCTTTGACTGGTGCCTAGTGCAGCCAGAAGACTTTTCAGTTCCTTTCCATGTTCTTTGGCCCAAAGTCCACGGCAGTAGTGCAGGTTGGAGTTACAGATCATGCTAAAGGCTTGTTCATGGGAAAGCAGTGCATGCACTCCCATTCTCATTTATTCCTGATAGGTTAAAGACATTTTTCTGCTTCTCAAGATGTTGTCATAGGAGTTTTTAGGGCTTATGTATGTTGTGCAAGTGAAGAATGCGTATTAACTAATTTTATAAATGAGTTCTGTCTTTGACAGTATCCTTAATCCCATTCTTCTTGCTGGAATCAGGAAATAAATTTGACTTGTGGTACAGTATGTAACTTGGAGCAAGAATTAATCCTCTTCTTAACATTGTAATAACTTTAAAGAACCACTTGCTTACCTTGAGACAAAAAAGGTCTTTGAACTGGAATTATTAACTTGAAATATGAAATATTTAACAGCTTGTTGCTACTTGCTTTTCAGAGGTCTCCCCACACGGTCATTTTAGAGATTAGTGCCTTTCTTATTTAGATATTGCTATTAGCTTTTCCTGTTTCATACTGAGGAGTTCAAGGACTTCCCTTTAGAAGTCTCCAATGTCTCAACTTTCATCTTCAGATTTTATGAAATCTAAGGTGTCATTTCTATTTTTAGTCTAATCCTTGAAGGAAATATGAACCTACTTTAACTTCTAGGAATGAATGTGCTTCTGCAAAAATATGGAGAAAGTTCACTTACAATGGAATTTGTGTTTTTTAGCTCTTTTTGGGTCATTCAGGTTCAGTTTATTATCTTGGAGAAGTTTTAATGTTTAGTTTCAGCAGGTAATTTCTTATCTTACGGCTAAATCTTCTGAAATGTTTTGAGTGAGGAAGTTTCCTGCAGTGTTCTAATATGTTCACAAGTATTTTTCTGATCAGACAGCAAACAAGTAGTCAGATCTTTGGATATAAAACTGCAGTGAACTGCACCTCCTATCCCCTATAACTTGGTGGTGAGAGCAGGCTGTTGGGTGTATTTTGAGGGTTGGAAGGGGAAAAGAGATGCCTGATGTCTCTGGAGCCTTAGTATAGCAGGGCTATGGCAAGTGCTGGTCTGACTGCACCATGAGTTTCATGTTTCCAACAGTGGCTCACCTTGGTGGGGAGGAGTTTGAAAACAGGACAGGCTTGTAGTGATGCATCTCATTAACATTTTTCATGTTCCACAGTTTTGGCTGTGAGAATTCCTGCATCAGGTATTTCTCTTATTTGCAGCTCTCAGCAACAGGCATGTTGTCAACATAGATGTTTGCCTCTTGTAGCAGGGATTTCTCCAGCTTACCTACTAGTTGTTCTGGAGAGCCACAAAATATGCTAATACAGACAGGATGATTAAGTAAGACTTTTTGTGCCTATTTGATTACTTTTGAGGGGAAAAAAGTCACTTGGGTCTAGTCTGGCAGCTCATTTAACTACTTCAGATGAAATGGCTTTGCCTCTCTGCTCTTGGCATCAACCCTACGTGACCGATACCTGTCAGATCCCATGATTGACCACTTATGTCTGAGGCAGTTGCAACTATAAATTTGACTGTCACAATTTGAGAAATGGGAACTTTATCTCCCTTGGAGTGTCAAGTCCCACTTTTCCAGAAGGATACTGTTATTTATATCTGAGTTCAGTCTTTGAAATTATAACTTGCATGTAGTGAGTTATGGAAAAAGTTTTTCATTTTAGTATCACTGTAGTCAAAACTGACCTCCATGCTCTATCGTGCAGTGCTCGGGGATGCAAATTGTGCTCTCTTCTAAACTGCACTTTACAGTAGCACCAAAACCTACAAGTGACACCAGAATGAAGACGTACTTCAGAGCAGTGGTGTTTGGCATTAGGCTTACTGTCAGGTTTAGCTGTTCCCTTCCCCTTCAAGTTCCTCCAAGGGTGGTTCAGAGCACATGAAATATTCAGCTCCTCTTCTGAACTTCTTAAGTTAAGCTTGCTATCCTGTTTCATCTGATTGGAGATTACTCGTTTACAGTCCATCAATTCTTTAGAGTAGCAAATATACTCTAGTGGTAGAGTATATTTAATGCTGCAATATAAGGAATGGGCAGCCTAACAAGAAACTCCTGGGGAAAAAAAGGGTGAAAAACACTGTTATTGACAAAGTGTGTTGAGGCTTGCTTGCATACACGCACTACAACTAACTTCTTTAATACCACCTCATTTATCAACAGTTATAATGGCAGTTAGGGAGATGTGGGTGTGTTAAGCTTTGGTTTTTAAATGTCTCCCGTACAGAAGATAATTAAATTTTTGTTTGTCAAGATGAACTTTGAACATTAGGTATAGAAATGCAGTAGTTTAATTGGATGGAAATAGAGCTGCAGTGAGAGAAGTTTTACATAGGATGCCTTTGACCACATCTAACTTGTTCTTAAATTGCCTATATTTATAGGTTGACAATCTGTGAAAAGGGTAAGAAAATTCCTTCTTTCAGTAAGAAATACAGTGTAAGGGGCTCAGAAGAAAACCAGAGTCTTGACACTCGTCTATGAAATCCTTCCTCCAGGCTCAACATGCTGATGAGTCTCAATCTTAACATTCAAAAAGCACAGTAACTATACAAAGAATGGTTGCTAACACTGCTGTGTTAACTGGTAAAGTGTAAGGCTTCCTTTTTTCAGCTAATCTGTGAGTAGTGGGCATAAATAGTAGTAACATGCAGATATTGCATATAAACAACCTTTTAACATAAAATTTCATGTACTTGGTGTTCGAGAAATCCCTTATTTTTCTGATACTGCTCTGTAGAGAGAGGCGTAGTAAATGGAGAAATAACTTATATGAAGCCCTGTCTTTATGTAGCTTTTGTTGAATCAGATGAAAGGACTTGCCTGTTATTTGCTCGTTTAATTACAAGGTTCATCCTTCATACTGGTCTGTTACAAAACCTAGTGGGATTTCAGAAATCTGCATAATTAAATCTAAAGGTGTATGAAAATGAATAGCCTTAAAAGAAAAGTCTATAGATTCTAGTGTGAAGCTAAGTGCATTATTTGATACTACTGGACAGAGAAGACAGAGGACTGTGTGGAGGCTTTACCATGAAGTAACTGTTACTGACACTTAATTTTTATAGAAAAGTAATTTGATCCTACAATTAAAACCTTGTAGGATAGTAAACGTCACTGTGGACTTCAGCAAACAGGGAGGATGTTTCAAGTATTAGCCAATGGTCACCGTGGCTTTGTATTCTTCCAGAAATAGTTTTCTGATACTTCTGTCCAAAAAGGATGTGCTTATAGGTGTTCATAGTGTCTGGAAGGAAACTGAACAAGTAAGTATCTTGGAATTTTTTGATAGAGTGAAAAAGCAGCTCATCAACTTATACTCATTCAGTACTTGATACAGATAGGCTGAATTATTCTGGGTGGGCCTTTTCCATTAGGTAGTGAGGCAGTTTTAGTTTTTGGTCATAGGTTTCTCCCCACCAGCCATATGAGCTCCATATGTTAGCCTGTATTTCAGTGGCAGTGACTGAAGACCAGGAGCAGAAAGGAGCTGCAAAGGTCTAGTGGAATAATGTACCCTTGGGAAAGAGACTGATGGTGAAAGCCCAAGTGTCACAGGGTCAGGGATTGGAGTGGTAGCAACCTTAGCTCGTTTGGAACCCTTGTTTCTATTCTGTATTTTAAATCTTATAATGCTAACATTTATCTTTCTATTTTTTGAAACCCTTGAATGTGAAGTGATATTTTGGGTGGGATACATAAACAGAATAATCACGTAACATGTAAGAAAATTGTATTTTAAATTTTCTCTCACTTTGAGGTGCTAAGCAGTACAGAACTGAGCCCTAAAAGAAAGAAGAGATTTTGCCCTGGTTGCATAAATCACAACAGCTAAGATAAGTTACAAGAAATATTTTATATTTTAAGGGTTATTTACCTTTGTCTTCCTCTGTGTAGCTGTTGATTTTTTTTTTTTCACTCAATTGCAATAAATATTGCTTTTGTTTTCTAAATTCACTGGCTAGTCTTGTTCCTCTGGAAGCTGCTGTTGTAGAGTGGATACTTCCCAACTCCTGTACCTTTTTCAATGACCAAATAAAAATAGGCCTCTGAGAAAGCAGTAAAAACTTTGTGTTGAAGTTCTAGGATTAGGCTTACTCTTCTTCCCGGTGTGTAAAAGCATACACACAACTGAAATATTTCACTCAGAGATGTACTGTGCATCCATCTTGGAAATTAAAATGCCAAAGATTTAGGTCCTTTACAGAAAAATACCTGTTGTACCTTGATTAAAACTTTGCATCACCTATAGCATGTAGTAGTCTATATTAATGTGCTTCTTTAGACAGAGGGCCTTGTTTCCTTGGAGTGGACTTTGCTCGCTAGAATATGTAAATTTTCAGAAACCCAATCCTCATACAGAAATTAATATATTGTTAATACCTTCTAGTTAGTGTAACTTTTGTGATGTAAAGCTGTTTGTAAATACTACTTTTCACTTATTTGGACTCTTTTTTGCTTGTTTCAGGGTGCGGTCTCTGGGTCAGTTCAGGCTTCAGATCGACTTATGAAAGAACTCAGGGATATATATAGATCACAGAGTTATAAAACAGGTAAAATGCCTTAGATTTTCCTTTTTAGAATTCTACTTTAAATGAATTCTCTTGGGAAGTATTTCCTGCTAATTTGTGTTTTGTTGTGCTGTGTTTGTAGATACATGCATGTTTGTGTGTGCACATATGTAAAAATAAATAGATTCATTACATATATACTCATTACATAAAGTAGTTTATTTGTGGAGAAAAGTCAGAATATATATTCCTTGGAATAATGATGTGAATTACAGTGGAAAACAAGCTTGTATTTTAAATTAGTTTGGTTGATGACCAGTGATTATCTTTAGGTAGTAGATGGCTGTTTCATTTATTCCTTCTAGGAGCTGTAACTAAACTAGCTCAGCAAATGATTCAACATATTGAATTGTTTAACCATTATCATGAGAAATAGAAATGTTGTAGATTTCGGGCAATAAATAGATGTGCCAAATAGACAATTCCATCACTGCAGCCAGATGTGAGACCATGGTGCAGGCCAGGATGTGAACAAGAGGAATGCCTAATTAGAGAGTCAGTATAAACTGAAAGACTCTTACACTTTTCTGAACCTCTGCCCATATTTATTTTTAGTGGACTTAAATCTCACTTGACAATGCTATTTTAATCATGTGTAAAAGAGCAGAGGTGAAGAGGCAATAGGTTCCTGTTTTGATTTATCATATTTAACTTTTAGGTCTATTGTTTCACGTGCAGAAGTGCTGGGGACAGTAGTAAGATATCTGGGGTATAAATTTTATGAGGAATCGTAGTGTTGATTTAATGCAGTCTCCTTCTTTTAGTTTTGTCACAACTGAGTGCTTGCCAGTGTGCCCCAATCACCTTCTACCTGGGAAGGAATGGATAAGTGGGTCAAGGGAAGAGCTAGAAGCAGATCTGTATGAAGTCATGACAGATGCTTTACTGCCCAGTTCTGACATTCAGGGTTTGTTTTGGTGATCAGAGCTAAGCTTGGCTGTAACAAACCAGATTGTAAAGAGTGCTGTGGGGTGCTCAGTCACATGGTAGTACCACTGGAGTCAGTCAGGGGCCCCTGGATAGGTGTGGTTTGAGCGGAGGGTTTAGACTCTAATAATGCCATTTCTTGGCTTCTGATAAACACATCTTAATGAGTTGCAAAAGACTAATCTTGATGTAGGAAAGCATACTCTAAATTATGAGGAAGAGCAAATCTTGCTAAACTTTATGGAAAGTTGAGGTTCTAAAGGGAAAGTGCAGTAGCTTAGAGCTTATGACTTTGGAAATACTTAAAAATACTGCAACTGGATGCCTCATGTTGATCTTTAAAACATGGTAATGAAGTAGTGTCAAGTGGAGGTTGACACTACAAAGATTATGGCAATTCTGCTTTGAAACACAGTCCTACTGACACATTTATTACATTTTTGCCAGTAAAATGATGCTGATTGTTATAAAACTTACCTAGATTAATTCCTTATCATTTCATTTATTCTTTGACCTTGAGTGAATTTATGTTCTTGGTTCTTTTCCTTTGCACTAAGCTCCTGCTTTCATAGCCTAGTTCTGACTTTTCTTAGCTAACTGTCACCATGTGCACAGGCTGTGGCAGCTAATTGGTTTTTCTAATGTCATTTTTGTTTGGAGTACTTGCCCAATATGCTGTTTTACCCTAAATTTAATTTTTCTCCTACTAATGCACAAAGGGAACCATTGTGAAACTTCCAGGTTCTGGTAACTCCTGCAAGATAATTCAATGCTGTGTTCATTCCTTTCTAAGACAAGCCAGAAGGGCTAAGGCTGATTTTTAGTTGGGTAAGGATCATGTTATTTATTTGCATGAGGTTACATGTTTTTAGGACTGACTCTAGGGTGACCCTGAGAGTTCTGAAGTGAATAATTCTTGTAGCAATTGTCTTTTAATTTTTTTTGTTTTCTGTTAGACTGTTTTATAAAAAAGTATTATTAAAAGACAGTGGCTTCAATTGTAGGTGTGCATTCAAGGTAGTATCTATTTTAGAAATTGCTTCATTTGATAAAGGAAATTAATGCCGCTGGAGTTCAAGCAAAGGATTACAGGCTTGCTCTCAACAGCAAAGTTGCTTAACTACTTTGGAAATCTAGGGGCAGAATTGCCTTTAAAGAAACAGAAAATAATTTTCTTACAAGCTGACAGAAGCAAAAAGTACTCCAGCAAATTAATATACTGTTGTGAATTAGACAGTTTCATTAGCCTGTTTGGATAATGAAAGCCACGAGTCCTGCAAAGCAAGATTATCCCACGTCCACGTATCAAATTGGAGATTCGCAAAGGACTTAATGTAGTTTAGGGGATTGAGAAAAGAGGGCAAGAAACAAAGAATTTGGGGATATTAAATGAAATCTGTTCATATCTTTAGCATCCATTTTATTTATGTATAGTTCATATAGACTTCAATTCTCTGGTTTTATCCAAAGACTGTATGGGATTTACTTTTTGATATAGTAATGTTCCCCTAAGTAAGATGTTGCCTCTGTTTTGGAAGGAATTTTCTTTCTACATTTCAAATTCTTGCTTCTTTTCTTGTTTCGTGGTTGTGTAGGTTTCTTTTTACTTGATCACTTTTGAGTAATAAAAACTCTACCTTGTATGTAAGCAAGAGGAATCTACCTTGATTCCTTTCCTAAATTAAGGACTTCTCAAAAACTGCTATTAATAAGTTAAATTCTTTTTGACAGGAACCTTTTTCCTCTTACTGTCAAAATTACAAAAAAGCATATAAATTACTTCTGAGTAACACCTCTCGATTATTCAGAAAACCCCCTAAAGAATGCCCTCTCTCAGCTTTGGATAGTTTTGTTAAGTAGCTTCAGATCAAGACACAGAGCTCCCCTGGTGCTGTTCATCAGGAGACACAGATGCTCTTTGGCTCAAGACTTGGCTGGTTGAAAGGCTGCTGGAGTGTCTTGCACTGGTGTTAAGGCTTAGTCCTGAGCTGTGCCTGTCTCTCTGAAGAACCCCTCCTGCAGCTTCTGTCTTAGGTGCAGTACAACTCTTCAGAGTACAGCTCTTCCTGTTGGGGAAGCAGGCAAAGTGTGTGGGCCTTGCAGTTGAAGGACTGGGACCAGAACTGGGGTGAAGAACAGGAGGCCCACGATGACGGGAGGAGGGCAGGAGTGGGGCTGGAGGCTTAATGAGGGAATAAAGGGATGGAAGTTCTCTTGTGACCTTCCATTGTTTAGCATGGTTTCAGGAGCCTTACTTATTGCCTTGTCTATAATAAGTATTCTTTGCTCTCATTTGGATGCAGGTGGAAGAAAATATTCTGGATACAACAATGGAATAGATTTGTCATTAATGGGAATTGACAATGAGCAGAGTTCTGAATGTCAACTGTTTTATTGTTACATTGTGTTGTTACAAATTGAAATTCTTGCAGTTTGTGACTTACACTAAGGTCAGTTCAGAAAATAGTGTCCTTGGATCTGGGGAATTGGAAAAAGGCCTTAATAGCTCCTTTGGTTGATCCTCAAACAGAGATGTCATATCGCTGAAGTAGCTGCTGA
The DNA here is from genome assembly GCA_013400315.1 of Bombycilla garrulus. NCBI lineage: Eukaryota > Metazoa > Chordata > Aves > Passeriformes > Bombycillidae > Bombycilla > Bombycilla garrulus. The sequence goes on from VXBU01004988.1 coordinate 56,043, forward strand.
TTAAAAGGGACATGGATAGCACAGTGACTATGTATTCAGGCCTATATTGTTATTCTAGACATAGAAAAATTAGAAATTGTGCTCTCGGCTGCAGTACCCACGTGTTAGTGGCACTCAGTAAAGAGAAGCAAGCATAGGTGTTTTAACTTGTGTGCCAAGTTTTGAAATGCTTTAGAAATAAAGATGTCTGGACATCTTTAAATGTCATCTGTACTCCAAATAACTAATGCTTATAAGTTCCAACTGCAAGATAATTTTTATGCTAGAATAATAAAACAGAAATTAATACCCCTCATTCCTTGGAAAGAATGTGGTGACTGCAATTTGGTGGTTGTATTGCGTTCAGAACTCATAGGCAGGTTCCTGATTTGTATATGGCTTCCAAATAATTTGGTCAGCACCAAAGATACTGTTAAATATTAGGCCAGGTAACAAGTTTAATAATAGTGGGTTAGTGTACATGCATGAAATTCTGTGAAAGAAGAGTTTTAACTTTTCTACATGACTGATGCTATGCTCTAAATCTTGTCTAGTAGTTAGATTTATTGCTTTTTCCAGAGCTGCTTGTGAATTTATGCAGAGAGGAAGCTTTGAATATACAAAAAAATGGCAGCTAATTTCCATCCTTCCCTGGGAGTGAAATACATAACTGTTGTTTAACATGCTTAAAACAGGCTGCTGAAAGTCACCAGCTGGCTCCCACAGACCATTCCATTCTGTAGATGCATCTTTTTGGCTTCCTCAGTCTGCCTTTACTGATGAGAACCTGTGAAACACAACACTGTGTTGTGAAGTGTCTTAAAATCATGTTGGTAGTGTACTGGGTGTAAAATATAGTAAGTAATAAGCAAGATGGAGTTGTAGTTGTAAAAGGTTTCATGGGGAATGGTTAAGTATTAGAAAAAAGTTTTATTTAATGTGGAATTTTTTAATAGACATGAAAACACCTTTTCCTTGTAGCTGCTCAGAAGTGCATCTGCTACTGGAGGAAGGATGTACCTCAGTATCAGTATCCTACCCATTGCTTACACCTGCTGACAGTGTTCATATTTAAAAGCAAAGAATGTTTTTACTAAGTTTTCTATCTACACTTTTAGTGCATAATTAATTCTGTCTAATATTTCTACAGGGATATATTCAGTGGAACTGGTAAATGACAGCTTGTATGAATGGCATGTTAAGCTTCTCAAGTAAGTTAATGAAGTTTTTAGATGGTCTGAACAAACTCTTTTATTAAAACAATCTCTACAGCAATAATAGTTTCTCTAGCCAGAGCATATAAAATAGTGTGTTACAATAGTAGTAGTAATGGTAATTGTAGCCACTAAATAGGGGCTGTATTTCTGATACATAGAAATGTAGGGATGGAACTGTAGTAATTGAGCTGGCAAAATGGCAGACCTGCTTTTCACTGTGTATTGCATTAACTGTCATTACTGTTCAATTCTAAAATTGCTCCGAAATATGCAACCTTAAATGATGAAATTTTTTTTTCAAGAGTTTTTGCATGGTTTTATTTTTATTTGTTTTTAATGACAGGAAAATCCAGCTTCTAGTTTAATTTAAGATGTAGGAAAGAGCAGAACTGAGTGTCATTAGTTGTTTATTTCCACAGTTAAACTGACACAGAGGACTGAAACTTTTAGCTATCACATAAATGTGAGTTACATAATTATACATACCTTGTCTTCTGTCATTACCTTGTACAGAAAGTGAAAAGCAGTACATAACTCACCTTTTTACAACCATAGTCCAATAACTTTAATTCTAGAGATGTTAGAGGGAAATTATTCCTGGTAAAAGGATCATCTGCTATCATCCCTATACAGTACCCTAAAGAGAGGAAGAGCCTACCCAAACTGTTCTGGGTGGCTGCAACATCTGGCAATGGATGAAAGCACTTCCATGGGTTCAGATATGTCCTAGGGGATAAGGACAAGGACAGAGCCTGTTTCAGCACTGTAGTTGACCCACCGGTAGGAATTGTTATCTTGTCCTAGAGGTGAGACTTGTGAAAACTGGGTCACCAGCTGCTGAAATAGTTTTGTTTCCCTCTTAGTGTAATCATGGGCATGTGAAGATTTTGAGGCTGAAAATGGCAGCCATGACACATCAGAGGAATCTGTCTCACATTATTGGAGGCCTTTCCTATAGAGCACTATTGTAACCAAGTGACCAAATCATGTGCAGTGATTTGAAACCTCTGTTCAAGTGCTGTGAACAGGTCTCGTTTTCTGCCTTGCATGTACTCCATTGCCTCAAAAAAGAGGAAATGGAGTACATGCAGCAAATGCCTTCCAGAATGTCTAAGAGAAGAAGTGTGTTTGTTTATTCTGGCAAAAAGTCTGGAAACAAATGCACTGTGTGCAGAGTAACTGAGGGGTAGATGTCAGAGGAAAGAGCCCATGTGAGGAAGGACCAGTGTTGTTACTACAATAAGTCCCTTTGAACTAGCCCAGCAAAAGCCATGGCTTGAAATGAGAAGTTCCTAAGCACTGGAAGATTTTTTTTTCCTGAAATAACTTCATGATGGGACACATTGCCCAAGAAGTTCTGAAATGAGATCTTACACTTTGTAGTTTCAGCTGTAGCAGAGGATTAGATTTAATGGCCTTTTAGTTCCTTTAACATCTGCTTTTGGCTTGCTGCAGGTATTTTTTACTAGTCTCTTCTATTTAAAAGCTGATGAGGTGTCAGAGCTTGGTGGGATTAACCCAGTAGTGTCTGAGTTAATGGCTGGGCTGCTCACCACCAGCATTTTGGAACAAACAGTTGTTGAAATTCTGTTGAGCAGAAGCTGCTGGCTTCAGTACTTCTGCCGATGCAGATTTCTTTTAACAGCTGATGCAGAATTATAGTTACATATTCCATAAAGGATTCACTGTGTGCTGAAAACTAGATGACTACAGTTTTCCTGTTTTTCTCTCCTCTTATTTGAACACAACTGAACTGAAGAGAATTAAAATTGCTCTTTTCAAATAAACAGCTTATTTTACGCTGTTTAGGCAACACTTGATAGCATTGGGAAGGTAATACATTGCAGCAAGTTTTCATGCTGATCTCATAGCAAAGTTTTTACTTGGTAAAAGGAGCAAGAATTTTCTACAGTTCACCTTAAACTACAATTTGTAAAGTATACAAATGCATAAAGGAAGTCTTTAAGAAGAATTACTTTTTACAGGTATTGAAAATACTAACTTCATCCATGATCTCCCCCTGCTGCTTTTATAGGGTTGATCCTGATAGCCCACTGCATAGTGATCTTCAGGTCTTAAAAGAAAAAGAAGGTGTAGAATACATTTTACTCAACTTCTCTTTTAAAGTAAGTGTCTGTGGGATGAAAAGCTGCAGTTAAATTTGAGACTTACTATAGAAAGTGACTGAAATTGCCATCCGTTGTTACTTGGGTAATAATGGATCTGTAGCATAAAAAGGAAAACTGACTTTTAGGTTTGGCACTGAAGCGTCACAAAAAATGCTTTTTAGCCAGTACTATGGAAAAGGAATTTTTACAGAACTGAAAAACTGTAGTACTTCAAATATGATTTGACAAATAAGGCTATTGAAATACTTTCTGGTTGAGAAGCAATGTCACAGTGCTTTTCTTAACCTGTTTTTTTATTATTCTTTTCAGGATAACTTCCCTTTTGATCCTCCCTTTGTGCGAGTGGTGTCTCCTGTGCTTACAGGAGGGTAGGTTTGAGTTGCCCTGCAGAAACTGTGCTTTGTGGTAAAAGTGTTACAAATTGAAAAACTCTGTGCCTGCCATGATGTGAAGAACTTACATCTGTGGAATGTTAACATTGCTGTTCCTTCTCCTGTTGTAGGGTGGTTTGGGTTGGTGCTTTGAACAGGTCTTGATCCCTGTGTTGCCTCAAGTTTGCTTTAAAGTCTTAACTGTCTCTCTTGCTGGTAACACTACCATAAAGTTATTGTTTAAAATTTCCTCAAATACTAATCTAAAACCACTAAATTTAATTGAAGACATGCTCCAAATGTCATCTAAAGCATATTTGAAGTGCTGTTTGTGGCACTTCTATGTATCCATGGAGAGATGACTAAATTCACCTTCCAAGGCTTTTATGCACCTCTTCGTGACAAGAAATGATACCTGAATTTGAAAATGCAGTCTGTGACAGCTGGGGCTGGTTCTGATTTGATTTGAATTGCTGTATATTCTTCTTGAATTCAGTAAATGGTTGGTGCAGTTAATTAGGGTTCATGAGAAGTGCTGCTGTCTGAAAACTAAACAAGCAGACCAAAACACCAGAAAATTCATTGGATTCTACTTTGATTGTACTCAGACTTCTTTTTAGAATGAAAAAAGGATGGCTCTGCAGTGGTCATTTCCCTCTGAATGTCATATGGATGTATGAGGTTTAAATGTCTTGATCATAGAGGAGAATACATTTTGGCAGTTGTAAATTTTCTTCCCTTGTTCCACATTTTGTCAAACTCAGGTGTTCTACTGAGTCCCAGTCAGCACAATGGATAAAGTGCTTTTGAAATTTAAAAAAGCTATTTACAGGAAAAGAGCAAGAAAAGATCTGGTTATATTATGTTATTTATAAGTGCTCCTGCATTGCTTGAAATGGTGTTAAACTTCTTTATGGAATTGAATTTTGTTGGTTTCTTTTAGCTGCACATTAGTCCTATGTATATGTAGAGTAGCCATAAAAAGTAAATTTCCTTTTTCCATGGTCTCTGCAGTTGTGCAGACCAGCTCAGTCAGTGGTTTTAACTAAGTCTAGTTAGCAAACAACTTTTTTTTTCTTGTCCCACAGTGCTAGTTTTCTTTGCCTAGGTATAACACAGCTAACTAGTTACAATATATTACTGCTTAAAAGGGCATTTCAGCTTTATGAACAAAGAATTGAACAAACAAGCTGACAAGAACTTAAAGTGCTTGTGAGCACTTGCATATTTTTACTGACTGCTGATGTTAAGTATATTTTCTTCCACATTTGTTTCTAGGTATGTCCTAGGTGGAGGTGCATTATGCATGGAACTTCTTACTAAACAGGTGAATATGAGCTCTGTTATCTGGATAATAAAACATGCCTGAAAATAATGAAAATAGGTGCTTCCCTTGAGTTGAAGAGTCCCTGTGTGGAATAAATTACACATTCCAAAGGAAACATGCTGGGATTAAACCTCAATCCCACAAGATTTACCTCGCTGATTTTGTTTGAGGTCGTCTTTTCTGCCTTGGATGGCTTAGAGGATACATGAGGAAGAGGCAGAAAGTTGTGATCATGTCAACTTGGAGCTCTCAGAATTTCTGTGAGGAAGGCAGAGTGAAGAGTGCGTTCTGGGGAGCAAGACATGTTTCCTTTTCTGAAAAACTCTAGAACTGCATAAAGTCAGCTCTGGAGAAGGGAGGAATAGAGACGATTATAGTCATAGCTGATTTGTGTAAACAGAGTGGTTTTATTTTAAAATAAGTAAGTGACTTACTTGCAGGCTCTGGCAGAAACTCTTGTGAGCTCTGGAAGGTATGGCAATGCCAGAGATGAGCAGAATTCTTACAACTTACTGAATTGACTTCATTAGAGATCAGTCTTTTCTGCTCCTTGGAAAAAAAGGAGTTGTAATTTCTGTTGTGACATTGCTGACAATGTCAGTGGTGTAAGGATGGAGCTTTTTTGTTTCTGTTTTGTATTTTGGAAATGTGATTCAGCCTTTTCATTCTTCTTATGCGTTCTTGGTACTAGGATTGTATATCATTTAACAGATTTTCTGTGGAAAATAAATTAACTGAAAAGAAGTAGTTAAAACTGAAATGCAGAAAAGAAATCCCAAAGCACACATTCCAAAATAGATTTGCAAGATGAGAACGAGAAGCCAGTACATGTTGTATGTTAATATTCCTTTCTTTTCCAGGGCTGGAGCAGTGCCTACTCTATAGAATCAGTCATCATGCAGATCAATGCCACTTTAGTCAAAGGAAAAGCCAGAGTACAGTTTGGAGCCAATAAGGTAAATGTGCTTTGTTTATCAATTACAGAAATCACTGTTGGGCTTCCATTTTCTTGCTGACTCGCATAGAAGATGCTTAATGACAGAATTGCTATTGCAAATGCACATGCCTTTTGAATTGCCTGGTGCTTATGTGAGTATTTATTGGCAGGGGTTTTTAATCTAATTACAAGCATATGAGGTGGATAAAGCCTTGGGATGGGCAGGGATAGGCTTTTGCTATCCTTGTATTGGCAAAAGAGGGAGGGAAGGAGGATCAGAATTGGGAGGATTTGGAATTTCTGGCTCTGAGAAGGGAATATTGAAAGCCAGGAATATTCTAACACTGTGCATGGACTTTATGTTTAAGCCCACTGTAGAATTTTCTTGTTAGAATTGATTTTGAGTCTTGCATGTCTAGATGCAGGTTTTTATGTTAAGTTTTTTTCTCCTTTCAGAATCAATATAATCTAGCAAGAGCACAGCAGTCCTATAAGTCGCTAGTACAAATACATGAGAAAAATGGTAAGTATATTCTTGCCACTTTGTTCTTGTCTGCACAGCACCCTGGGAATTGTTGTTTGGTCACAGAGAAACCTTAAGTGACAAAGTGTCTTATTTTGGCTTGGGTAGACCATAAATGTTTCTTCCTTCTTTTTATTTTGCCCTAGAAAAACAGTAATGCTTAAATAACTTGACTGCAATTATTGCAACTATTCCAACTTACTTGAATGTTGTAGGTGTGTTCCTGCTGCTTCTTGAAAGCCAGCTCCATTTCATTTTTAACCATTTGATCTAGGCACTTCATTGCTACTGTAGTTTTAATGACTCTTAATATTGGTGAAGTATTTGCTGGAAGTTTATCCCTTTCCCTGAAAGATTTTGCTTCAATGTGTCAAGAACCTAGTGGAAATAATCATTAAGGAAGAGAGAAAGTTGGGGGGAAAAAAGACCCGAGACTAAAAAATATACAAGAAGTCCATGTGAGGTGTACTAGCTGTGAGGTCGTGCAATAGAATAGGGCAACACCTGTTTTGGTTTGGGCTTTTTTTATTCTATTTAAAAGTCCCTCTGCTGCGTGAAACAAGTATACAAGTGCTTCTGGTATAATTGAATTTACTGTGCAGTATGAGAAGCCTGAGGCTTTAAAAGGTTTAGGTAGCTTACAAGTTACATAAAGGTAGCCAGTAGAATTGGTACCCTGGTCTTGTGATGAGGGAGTCAATGCAGTTAGACTTCTGTGATGTTCTGTGCTCTGGGTTGGATGCAGTATCCTCCAGGAATTCAGGTTATTGTGACCGTGTTCATGTGACTGCAGTGAGCACCTCAGCTTCCCTGCTGCTAACATAGAACATTACACCTGTACTCTAGGGAGGAAGAGTAAAGATAATGACTTTAACATGCCCTCCAATTTTACAGTATTTTGATCTTGTCATTAGCTGAGCCTTTTGCTCTTTTAGTTTGCTACAAAAGCCAGCGTGGCTGCTTACTTGTATGTGCTGCAAGTGATCAGTGCTGCCTCAGCAGCTCTACACAAAGCGCTCACAGTACTCAGTGCTGCTGTGAAAGGTGTCTTGAGCTTAGAGCTGCTACATGCTCTCCGGGACAGCACAAATAGGCCCTGTAGTCACTGTACACGCATTTAGAGGAAATGTTACAAGAGGGGCTGGAAGAATTAAGATTGGAACTCTGGAGGTCTCTAGAAAGAGCAGTGTACACTTGATCAGGTATGATTCAGCTGCTAAGCATGCCGAATTATGTCAAGTTATTCAAGTGACATTTCTGAGCTTATCCCTACAGTAAGATTTGCAGAAATAAATTAACTACTCAGTTGCTTGTATGTGCCTAACTCTGCAGTACACAAAATGGCATTTATGTGTCCCAGTGCAGTCGTGTTTGTATGTCTGTGTTTTTAAGTAGCTTGAAGACTTGGGGGTTTTACCTCTCTTCTATTAAGTTTGGTTAGAGCAATGTTCCTCTTTCAGCAGCTTCCTCTTGTTGGTGTTCAGCTTGTCCAGCTGTAGCTGCTGCCACAGAAATCCACGTGCACACCCAAATACCAGGTCTGATCCTGGAATGTGCCACATGGTTTGTCTCCCACTGCTGACTACTCGCATTTAGGGCACTGGGTCTTGCTGGGCTGGCCTGCTTTGAGAGGGAATGGATGAGCCAGGTTAGGCTTCAATCTCCACAGGTGAAGAGTAGGAGGATGGTCTGGACACAGCAATGTTGGTACCTAACATCTCTCTGTTCTCCACAGGCTGGTACACTCCTCCAAAAGAAGATGGCTAATGCTGAGGACTGTTGTACACCTGGACCAATGTCAACAAAACAAGCTCTTTATGTTTTCCAACACACAGACTCAAGCTATGAGTGCCCCTATAACAGCTGTACTGAGGACTTTAGCTATTAGATTAGTTAGTGGATAATCTGTTAACTGACACGTACAGTATAAGTTACAGCCTTACCATTCCGCTCTTCTTAGGCATCTGGACTGAGCAGTTTGGGCCTTTACTGTATTTTTTCTTATGGATTAAGCAGATTTGGCCATGCCCTTCCTTCTCCCTTTTTTTATTTGAAAGCATAAGCTCTCCCTGCAGCAAGCTATCAGCTTACGAAAGATCATACAATAGGAGTAAGTTGTTCACACACTTCTGTGTATTTCTTACTTTTTTGCAAAATGCGGACTGAAGAGACTTGTGTTGTATTGTTTCATTTAAAGCCAAGAAGTTTAATACATTGTTTAATACTGTTTTAGGAAATGTCAGGTCTTGCAAATCACAGTAGTCTTTCTGGTCTAAAATGACAGCATTTGTAGTATTTTCCAAATTAATGATATAGGAAAGACACATACATGTATGTTAAGTCATTAAACATTTTTCATGGCTGTATGAGAATATGAACTGTTTATTGGAAAAGATGCTCTTTGTTTAGGTTATCTTAATTTTTTTTTTTGTTTAGTTGGGGGGGGTTTTGGGGGGGTTTTTTTGGTGGGTTTTGTGGTTTGTGTTTGTTTGTTTTTATGCAGAGCAAGGCTGTGCCAATAAAACTCTGTAACTAGTCACTTCCACTGGGGCATCAGAACTTGCTGGGCTGTTTCCTGCCACTTGTTGGCTCAACCTCCTTAACAAGAAGAGCCACAGTATGAAGCTTGAAGTTATTTAAAATACTAAAAACCTTTTTAGGTGTTCCATTTTATTAACGGGTTGTTGCAATCATTTCTAAACTAATGAGCTTATAAAGTGATTGGCACAAATTGAGTTGAAAGTCCTTGAATGAAAAATTTCTATTTAAAAGCTACAATAAAGTACAAAAACATGTCATCCAATTCAGAGGTGTAAGAAATGCTGCCATAGTCATGACAGTGATTTTGTAATTAAAAGACTAATGGGAACTGTTCTTTCTTTATTAGTAGATGAATCTGGGTCTGTGTACTTACACAATTTCATTGCCTTACCGGAATTTACTCTGTTTTGGTTGTAGTGCTCGTCCTTGGGCCTGTGCACTGCTCGGGGCCGAGCGAAGGGCGTGTTCAATGGATTAAGCACTTTCAGAAGTGCAGAAGCATGTTTTTGTTACGGGGTTTGTTTGTTGGTTTTTTTTTTTAAGTTGACTATCGAACTTGTGCTTTTTTTCTCTATCCAGGCGCTCGTGGGTCCTTGTGCGTTTGCTTCTAGATTCAGTTTTTAGCTCGAAAGAAATGATGGGAGAGGTTTGGCACCGCTCCCAGTGTGTGTTTTCCTCCGACCCTGTGCCGCTGTCGGGCACGGCGGGGCTGGGGATGGCCCCGCCCTTCGCCCTGCGGCGCGTGCTTCGGTTTGGGTTTCATTTCTTCTGGCAGAGTTCCTTGGCAATGTACAGTAATTTGTAAACTTGCATCAAGTTTATGAATAAAAAGCATTTTACGAAGCGCTGTGTCCGTGCTGGGGCCCGGGGCGCGAGGGAATGGGGGAGGTAAGAGCGGGGTGGGTCCTCCCCTCCGCTACGCGGCGCCAGTGTAGTAGCTTGTGCCCACGCGCGCTAACCAGAAGTTGCCTCAGGTGCGGCGGCGCGGCGATGACGCAGGGCGCGCCGGGGCATCGGCGGGGCCATGGAGTACGCAGCTAAGGGTGGCTACGTCCTCGCTAACCTCGCCGAGGTGGTGGAGCGCGTCCTCGGCTTCCTGCCCACCAAGGCGCTGCTGCGCGCCGCCTGGTAAGGGCCGGGGCTGTGCGGTGGGCGGCGGCCGGGCTCCGTTTCGCGAGGGTGGTGCGGCCGACGCGGTGTGTCCGTGTTGTGTTGCAGCGTGTGCCGGCTATGGAGGGAGTGTGCCCGGCGGACGCTGCGGACGCGGCAGCGAATCGCGTGGGTGTCGGCGCTGGAGCCGGGTCCCCCCGAGAACCACGCGCTGGTGCGCGCGCTGGCCCGTGAGCTCGAGGTGAGGGGGCGCGAGGAGCGGGCGGCCCAAGAGCGCGCGAGCTCTGCACCTTCGTTTAAACACTGAACGCGCTTCTTCCAACCGCCCGGCAAAGGGACGTGTTCGGAGGTTTTGACAGTGTGGGAAGTTTTGATAGACAGTTCAAGTGTTTCGTGTTAATGCACCGATCAAAACGCCGGGGATTTGCAGGGCACATCTGTTCACAGCGGCAATCTTGTTAAGAGGTAAACCCTCACAATCTGGGAGACACTGAGTAAACACTGCAGGACTTCTATGTCTGGCAGGATTTCTTTCCAGTATTAAGCTGGTGCTGGGTCTTCACTAAACAAAGACTCATATCAGGGTCTTAAGCAGTAGACGGGCCTCAGCAGATCAGTGTTAACCAACTGTTTCCCAGCATCAGCGTGATGAACAGCAGAAGCGGACGACCATGAATGCAAGGAGTTTAGATAGAACTAAAAGAACAGCAGAGTCATGGGGCCCTTCTGCAGAGCTGTTTTAGCTTGTGTGAGGTTTGGGCCAGCTTCCTGCTAAATCTGGGTACTTCTGAAGCTAATGAGAGGTTATCTCTTGGCTGACGGAAACCTGGTGAGGGAGGAGGGGACCAGCGTGGGCTGACGGTGGAGCAGAAGCAGCTTCTCCTCGCTTTCTGCCCCTGCTTTCCCTCCACTATATCCCGTCTCATGTACTCCTCCACCTGTGTCTTTGCAGAAGGTACACGTGCTGCCCCAGACCGTGCTCTACATCGCTGATGCGGAGACGTTTAGTGGGCACGAGGAGGGTCACGAGCAAAAGAAAGGTAAAGCCTGGACCTAACTCACTCCCACTTCAAGATATGCTGGGATGTAAGTAGAGCATAGTTAGCTGAAACGGAATTCTCTGAGTTCTGGTTTCAGTGCAAAGGAAATGTTTTGTAGCAACCATGACCGTGTAGTATTGCATTTGTGGTACGAAGCAGTTCACAGATCTGTGTTAATGTGCACAGACGGGTTCTTTTCCTTTCTGTGGAGGACGCTGAGTGTGTTTGCCTGCCGGCAGCCCTATACTCTCAGGGAGCAGCACAGACTGGAGTGCTGTTATCACGGCGGCCACTGAGGGGCAGCATTGGTTAAACAGGATGAGATTGGCTGTGGGATTTGCTCAGAGCACACTTTTACTGCTGTCTGAGGGGTTTTTTTGGTCTCTTATTTTAACAGCCAGAAAAAGAAACAGCAAAGAAACAGCACTCGCACTTGAAAAGTTGTTGCCAAAGCGATGTCAGGTTCTTGGACTGGTCACCCCAGGGATTGTAGGTAGGAGAACAACGTGTGGATTTTTGGGAGGGTCAGCTTGAAGGTGTCATCTCACACCTTGTTCTGCACTAGCTTCAATTTTAAGGAGTTCACAGTGTCACTGCTACGTGACGTGGAGCTTACTTGAAGTATTGCATTTATAATTAAACAGGTTGATTTAGTTGGGTAGACTGCTTTCCCTGGCATCTTAATGTATTTATTGAATGTGGCTTGGGTTTATGTATACATTTCAGTCATATTGTGACTAACTATACAGGGCATCTTGGCATATACCTGTTTGTAATGGTCTACCAGGAGGCATATGAAGTAACTGGAAAATTCACAGCCTCCTGTTGCAGGCTTTTTCTCATGCTTCACTTATATGATTAAAAAGTTGGGGTTTTTATAGTTTCTCACCTTAAATTCACTTCCCACATCATAAGTAAGGTATTTGATTGTTATCATTACCATAATTTAATAATACACTCCCAATTTTTGTGTCAGTTTGCTTTGTACTGTCATCACATGCTTATAACACAACTTAAGTTGTGACTATACTTGAGTATTTGTGTGTTTGCCTGCAGAAGTTGGCAGGAAGGCTTATATTGCACTGTTCTTGTTTTCCTGATGTTTTGTATTTGGTGTTCCTGGGGGGATATCTGTAAACATATCCATGTCTCCGTGTCAAAACTGACTTCAGCATGATCAATAGCCAGCAGGACTTACACATTTAATCTTTCCAAAATATTAACAAAAGAATCACACAAGTTTTCAATTAGATAAGTTGTTACAAAAATAGATTGCCATGTTTTATATCACCTGAGCTATTCAGCCTCTTTCTGCCCATGTTACAGTGTAAGTGAAAGTATTAGAATCTCTGAACACAAGGTGCTTGGTTTTGTCTCTGTAGTTACCCCGATGGGTTCATGCAGCAATCAGCCTCAAGAAATTGAAGAGGGCGAAGCTGGGTTTGCTCTGTTATTTCCTAAAATTGATGGAGTGAAAATTCATACCTTCCATTTTTCTAAAGATGTGAAGAACCGGGTCTTTGATGAAAGTAAATTTGCTGAAGCAGGTATGTATTTTTTCTCTCCTTTACGTGGACTTTTGTGAGGTGCTTGAGGTGCCAGTCTGGAGTTCTGCATAGAACCAGCAGCTTCTGTACGGGCTCCAGGAGCCTCTGTGAGGCTCCAGCTGGTGCTCCCAGTCTCTGGAGTACTAAGGATAAGTTGTCCTGAGTATCAGTTTCCAGTTACCTCAGTTACATTTCAAGAAGAGCTGTTCAAATGAGGTGTGATTTGAGGAGAAACTAGGATGGTTGGACTTCAGAGTTCAGGATTTAAAAATAAGGAGATCAGTGTTGGCTTTTGTTTGTAGGTCTGAAGAACAACCCAGATCTCCGCGTTGTTCTTCTGTTTGGCTACAACTCCTGGAAGACTGGAGCTACTCGATTTCTTCATCAAATAGTCAATCCATTGAACGAGAAAAGTATCATCCTGGCTGGGGGACAAGTGGAGAGCTTTACATCTCTGACCTCTGAGAAGTAGGTTTTTTTTTTCAAGGTAAATTACGAAAAAGATTTAAAATGGGAGAAACATTGCAGATCCATAGCCTTCTAGTTGTACTGAAAATCCCCATTACCAGTAGTAAAACAACAATTTCTTAAAGGGAAAAATATCCCAACTGCTACACTGTGATGTAGCAGAAAAGCTGTAAGCTTTGTGTGGCTGTGTTTCTGGAAACCCAGCTAGGAGAAGCCCACTGCAAAGGAGATTTCCAGCTTCAGATACTTTTGTGTGTTTATTACAGTCAGCATTTCATCTCTGGAGTGCAGGTAAAGGAGTGCCTGTTGTGACGGAGCCCAGGATGTGAACGTGTGTTTGTGTATCTGCCTTGATTTGGCTCACAGCGTGGAGCAGTAGCTGTGCACGCAGCAGGGCTGTGTCCCAGGAGCTCACCTGATCCACTGTGGCTGCTGAAGGACATGGCACTCCGTCCTGTGGAGCACAGTGCAGCCATGCCTATAGGCTCCTCTCGTGCCCTTGGGAGTCTGGAGTCCATCCTAGTATCAACGTTTTTCTTGCATATGATTTTGCCAGCTGTACCATTGCCCCAGAGATAAGAAAGTTGACCTTAAAAAAAGTTGCTGCAGATAAACGTTTAGTACCTAACTACTTAACCCTGTGTGTCCTGGCCATCCAATTTAAAGGAACATGAATCTGAAACCTACTCACTGCTGCCCTACTTCAATGTGTAAATCCTCAGTGTGTTTGCTTAAGTTTAACTGATGGTTTAGTTGGAATTGCAAAGCTGTGACATACACAAACTGCTGAATTTCGCATGAGTGAGGCAAGTTTATGCTTAATACCTAGTAATGGATGTGGAAGCTTTTCCTTGTGAAAGGTTGCTGCACAAGAACATTGCTAAAATATGAATCATTGGTTTGCTTTTTAACTCTGGATTGTATCAGAATCACTGCAATGTTGGCTGCTTTGAACCTACGTCTGCCGCAGCAGCAGTTTTGTGAGGTGAGAAGTGGTCCCCCCCAAAGCATTCTCTAACTCGGTGCCTGTTGCCTTTCAGTAACCATGTCCAGCCCGGTGACGCCTGTGGTGTGGTTGGGTTGGCTTTCAGCGGTCCCCAGATCCAGAGTGCCACTGTCCTGTTAGACCAGGATGTGGCTGATGAGAAGACAGCAGAAGCAGCCATGCAACGTCTCAAAGCAGCAAACATCCCCGAGCACAACACCATTGGTTTCATGTTTGCATGTGTTGGCAGAGGATATCGTCATTACAAAACCAAAAAGAATATGGAAGCAGATGCATTTAGGAAGTTTTTTCCAAATGTACCCCTCTTTGGCTTTTTTGGACATGGAGAAATAGGATGTGATCGAATAGTTACTGGGAATTTCGTGTTAAGAGAATGTAATGACATAAAGGATGACCTGCTTCATGGTTATACTACTGTTATGACTCTTATTCACCTTGGTTCAGCTAAAGCAAACCAAGCATAAGTAAGGTTTAATGCTTCAGTGAGCTGTTTGTTTGATTCCAGAGAGCTGTGAAGTCTGGAAGAGTGGACATCTTGCAGTCAAAGCCCCTTCCAAAACATTAAACATAATTTTGGTAATATTATCGAGTCTTGTAGTTGCAATAGAGTTTACTATAATATCTGTGAGAAAGCCTTGCATTTTATGTCATCCTCTGTACACATCAGAATTGCAGGAAATTATATTTGATGAAATGCTGCAATTGAAGAAAGCCTCTTTCTTCCAAAATGAAGAAATCATAGAATATGCTGAATTGGAAGGGACCCACCAGGATCATTGAGTCTAACTCTTGGCTCTGGACACCCCAAGAATTCTACCAAGTGCCTGAGACTGTTGTCCAAACTCTTGAGCTCAGGCAGGTCTTGGTGCTCTGACCACTTCCCTGTGGAGTCTGTTCCAGTGCCCAGCCATTCTGGATGAAAAACCTTTTTCTGATATCCATCCTAAACCTCCCTAACTCAGTTTCATACTGTTTCCTCAAGTTCTGTCACTGGTCATGAGAGTGAAGAGATGTTGAAGACCACATTGAGGTTTCCCCCCAGTCTTCTCCAGGCTGAGCAAACCAAGTGTCCTCAGCCTCTCCTCATAAGGCTTCCCCTCCAGATCCTTCGCTTCCTCATGGCATTCCTCAGGACTCCTCTAAACTTAATGTCTTTTTTATGTTGAGGTGCCCAAAACTGCCTCCAGCACTAGAAACTGCCCCAGTGCAGAGTGGAGCAGGGCAATCCCCTCCCTGGCCTAGCTGGCGGTACTGGGCCCGATGTCCCCCAGGACATGATTGGCTCTCCTGGGTGCCAGGGCATGGCTGGCTCCTACCCAACTTACCATTGACCCCAGCTCCCTTCCCACAGCTGTTCTCCACCCTCTTGCTCCCCAGTCCATACACACAGCCAGGGCTGCCCCATCCCAGGTGCAGAATCCAGCATTTGCCATTGCTACATTTCATATGGTTGGTGATTGCCCGTCTCTCTTAGTCAGGGTCTCTGCAGGGCCTCTGTCCTTGAGGGAGTTGACAGCTCCTCCGAGTTTAGTGTCAATGGCAAACCCAAATGTAGAAAGAAGCAGTACTTTGATATGCTCTATTTATGTATATAAAGCACTAGGAAAACTACTGATGCATTAAATGTACCATTTCTTGGATTTTATTTCTAGAGAGATGCAGAACTTTCCCAGGGTCCTATTTACAAAACTGAACAGTTTTATTAGATACAATCAATTAAATTATTTAGAGAAAAGTGACAGAGTACTTGTTAAATAAAGGTAGAAGTATGTCAAAATACCTTGCCTTCTATTTTTAGAGAAAAAGCTCTGATTTAAACATGTCCAGCTAAGAGTTCAGCTGGGCTCAGCACCTTGAACTGAATTTCAGTTGCTTAACTGTGTGGTTCAGAATATAGTGGTTGCCTCTTCTCCTGTAGTGTGATTACTATCTTAAATCCAGAGTGCTTAGAAATAAGTCTATCTTTAAGTTATCTTAAGGAAGTTTTTTGCTCTTAAATTTGGAATTGTCGGACACACAAGATCTGGCTATATTATATTTATATAGAGACTTTAAGTAAGACTTGGGCTTCTGCATCTTTTTCCTGTGGTTTTACATCAGTCACCTGTTGATTGCTGCAGCTGGCATGCAGTAACAGGCAAATTCAGCCTAGTCTTAGTAGAGCTAATAATGTATTTGCTGCTTTTTAAAGTCTTCCCTCCCATTTATTTTCACTGAGTAATAGACTGATAAGAAGA
This sequence comes from Bombycilla garrulus, assembly GCA_013400315.1. Classification (NCBI taxonomy): domain Eukaryota; kingdom Metazoa; phylum Chordata; class Aves; order Passeriformes; family Bombycillidae; genus Bombycilla; species Bombycilla garrulus. The sequence continues at coordinate 72,475 of VXBU01004988.1, forward strand.
TTCATTTTTCACCATATCACCCGATTTCTAAATGTAAAATCAAGCAGCTGGCCCATTTTCAGTGTAGTAAAAAGAAAATACTTACCTGTATGTTGTACAACAAAGTAACATTTTTTGCTTTAAATGTAGCAAGGAAAACTTCAGTTAGCAAGTTTATGCCCATGTCTAGTTAAAACTTTTCCTGAAAACTTGGCCTAACAAGCTTTTGTAAGGGTGTATTTGTCCTGAGCATAACTGTTGGTGTCAGTGTATGCTGAGCACAGACAGCACTTCCCCATGGCTGTATTGATGGTGCAGTTTTTTTAATTAGATGATAGGATAAACTCCCAGTGGCCATCTGTGTATGGGAGATTAGTAAGTGTGGGTGTGACTTGGACAACATTCAGTAATTTCATTTTATAGGGAAAGGTATCTGGAAGTGGAGTATGGTTGTATTTTCAGAGAAGCCCCTTAGTGGGAGGTGACTGTATGTTATGTTAGCATAACCAGAATGTCACATTTGGTCCTTCATGTCTGCATAACCTTCATCTTTAACAGGACAGAAAGGAAATTTTTCATTCTGTAATGCAGATGGGATTCCTAGTGCTGTCAGCCATGCTGACCAGCCTGGGAAAGTTAACTGGTTGCTGTATTGGAGTGAAGAGTGATGAACCAGGTGTTCTCAATAACAGTGCAGACTCAGCCAGAAGGTCACAGAAGCTGATGGTTAGCTCAGATGATGGTACAGCTAAACATGAACTGCCAGGGTGATCTGCAGGGGACAGTTGGCAGGTCCTGTAGCTGAGGAAGCTTCAGAGGTAAACACAGTACAGAAAAGAGGGTGGAGGGCTGTTGGGGTCTGCATCAGAATCCTGGAATCCTTCTCTCCAGCATCAAGAAGTGTGGGGATGAACCCAAAATACTCTAGAACCATGCACATGGCTGGAACCACTACACTACCCAGGCCACATCATGCCTTCCAGTGACAGGGAAGTGGTGTAAGTGATAAAATTGCAACACCCGTGATTAAAATGTTTTGCTATCCAAATTCATTTTGCCTCGATGCTGTTATTTGCTCTTCAACTACAACTCCTGAGAGAAACCTGAATATATTTGCCTACAAGGTGCATGTACCAAAAGGCAGAGATAATTGATAAAAAATTTTGCAGTGCCAAAATTTATACTTCTCAATTTGTATCTCTCAAAAGAAGCAGAACGAGGTTTTAAAGTGGGTAGAGTTACTTAAATGAGTAATCAGTGATTGAGGCTGTCCTAGGTTATAATGTAACATATTTCAGAAGGTCTGTATTCTATCTCCATCTTCATGAACTGTTAAAATTAGGAGGGGCAGTGTTTTCCTTACCTCCTCCCCTGGACCATTTCTTGTTAATAGGCCATTAACACCTTGCCTTATGAGTCATAGATAACTCCCTCCGGGAGCCATTTGTGTTTAATGGGCCATTGTGAGGACCCACCACATGACTCAGAGAATGACATCAGCCCATTGTGAGAAGCTCTGCCCAGGGGGAGGAGCCAAGCATTCCCACCGGGATATAATCTGGGCATTTGGACAGAACAGACATCTGCCTTCTACTAGATTCCTGGAGGAGCAGTCTTCTCTCCCACT
>VXBU01004989.1:0-10067 GCA_013400315.1 Bombycilla garrulus
CATTCCAGTGGTAACCTTTTCCACATCAGGGAAGTTGCCAGGTAAGACTCATTCTTCCAGTTTCTTCAAGTGGGACAAAATTTCTGCAACTCAGTTTCATTAATTAAAAGGGTACTTTGAAAAAACATACCAGGTAATTCAGAAAAAATCCAAAGGCTGATCTGGAACAGAGACTAGACACAGTTAAATGAATAAAATAGGTATTTATTAAAAGGCCTTAAAAGGATACACCTTGGGCAGTACAAGAGCCCAGCCAGGGCTACACCCAGAATGGATCCAAGATGGAGTCCGGTCACAAGTTTTTACACTTTTATAAGTTTTGGTCCATTTACGTATAGGGGTTAATTGTCCACACCTCACTGGGCAAAGCCTGCCGTGTGCAAGGAGCAGGGATGGGGTGCGGCTCCTGCCGGCGCTGCCCCTGCAGGTGCCACAGGGCTTCCTGGGTCACTTCCTCACTGCCCACACACAGAGCTGCGGACATCTCTCCAGACCCACTGAAAAGGTGGCTCGCCACTTACTGCCATCCCTTGGCTGTGCCATGTGGTCACCGTCGCGGCGTGACCATGTGCTTGCCGCCACGTGCTCACTGCTGCACACTCGCTGCTGCTCCCCTCCCACCGCTGCTCCACTCTCGCAGAGGGCAAAGGGAGAGAGGACATGCTATTGGAAAGGGCTTTCCCAGCTCCAGCCACTTGCCGCAACACAGCTCCAGCTGATGCTGCATGGCGTGGGGAGGCGCAAGCTCTTTTGTAATACTGTCAGGGTCCCCTCCAGGATTAAACGTATCGGGGGACCAGGGACCATCTTCTGGTTCTCCTCCCACAGCCCCGAAATACTTACGGTTGTTCGCTGGCGGTGCAGGAAGGGTCGGCACGGCTGCCACAGTGGCACAAGCATTCTTCTTTGTTTGGTCTGCGGGTGTTGCATGCACCATGAGCACCTCGCACACCGTCCTCCAGGACACAAAAGCTTTGGTGCAGCGTCCCGTGGCCCCAGGCGCCGGCAGCTCTGCGCATGGTACCATCACGCATGGTGCCGGGAGGGCTCTGGCGGTGCAGTGGGACAGTATTGCAGGGATAGGGAGCTCAGATGAAAGCCGCTCCCTTTCTGGTTTCACACCCGTCTTTCCCACTTGTGAACTCAATGTGGCACTTATTCCCGTAACTGCTTTTTGGGATGTTTTGCACGCTCTGCCGTTTTGGGATATTTTGGCTGGCAGCACCTGCGGCACACATGCTGCTGCTTTCCACTCGTGTTTTATCAGTTTTAATGTGTCCAACACCTGCTGCCAGGTCATCATAATATTTTTAGCAGTTTTGTCACCTCGGGAGGCTGACTCAAGTATCAATTCACCAGCCCGTTTCCATGTTTGGACATTAAAAACAGCTTATGCGGTTGTGTCTAGTCCACGGCTCTTGCACCACAACGGTAAGGTTTGCAGAGCCTGTTAATCGTATTTTATCCCCTGTTTACATAAAAGGAGGGTCCATACCTTTACTACAGTTTTTTCCTCTCTCAGGACTCAAGTCCCCATGTCACCAGTGGATTCTTTCTATTTACAATGGTCCAGACTCTGGCAGATCTACATGCTGCTGGCAGCTCTCCAGGCTGTCTCTCCGCTGGGCTCTGTCTCCCCACTTTCCACATGGCTAGGCTATCACCATCATGTCGGGATTCACCAGTTGTCGCAGTTGAGACGGACATGACACAACACCCTGAGGTTCATGCAGCAATAGCAATACTTTATTGTTCACCACTTCCTTTTATACGGTTGACCCCGATTGGCTAGAATATTGGTGCCACCCATATCACTGACCAATAGCTGCCTTGTCAGGGATTGGCTGGTGTCTGTTCTCTGCAGCCAAGTCCCTCTGCCTCTCAGTGCCCTTTCTCCCAAAGATATTTCCTTTCTATCACGGATATAGACTGATCGAGTTAAGGTCAAGGTTACATGTGCCTGTGAGGTTTTCAGGCCAGCTGTTAACCATCACAAAGGACTGCCAGACTTTACCTAAGCCTTTGGAATTATTCACATATGAGTGACTGAATGTTGCTCTGGGGGTACTGGCACAGTTCCTTGGAAACCAGCAAAGAACTGTGGCCTACTTATCAAAACAGCTAGACAATATTAGCCAAGGGAGGCTTGTGTGTTTGAAATCTGTGGCAGCTACTGCTATATTGATCGAGGAAGCCCAGAAATTCACCCTTGGGCAACACACTGTAGTATATGTACCCCATGCAGTACTAACTGTACTTGAACAAAAGGGGGGCCACTGGCTCTCCCCCATCAGGATGCTTAAGTACCAGGCTGTGCTAACGGAGATAGATGATGATGATGATGCCTTAAAGAACCAAGAAATGAAACAACACACTTTTGAGATAATATTAGTATGGGAGATGATATCAAGCCTGGTCTTTATTGGAGGCTTCCAGGGCCAGATATGAAAAATGTCCACAAAATGCCCACCCCCTCCCCACGGGATGAATACCATTTTATAAGTTTAGCAAATTAGCATAATTGACAAAAAAAATCACCAATTAGAGACATAATGGTGAGGCAATTTCCCCCACTTCAACCATCTCTGAATTCCCCCCCTTAGATGGGACTAAACTTTGTTGATGAAAATATGTCTTGAAGTGCTGGTCTCAACCTTGGTTGCCAAGGAAAAACCAACATAGGATAGGAGCCTTGGAATGTGTTTTGTCTTTCTGCCTATCAGGGTAGTGAAAAGGTAGGGAAAGCTAGCTACAAATGCAATAAGAAGATACAGAGCTACAAATATATGTGTAAAGAATACAGAGAATATATGAAAGAAGAATACAGAGAATACATAAAAGAAAAAAGACACCAATCTATTTGTCATCATGTTACCCTAAAAACAACTTCTGACATCAGTTGTGCTATGTTTCTGTCCTCCACATTGATTGACAGAGTGCCTGAGCATAACTGTTTACAGACAATAGAGGAGGCCTATTTCAGCAGACCAGACCTGAAGGACGTGCCTCTAGAAAATCCAGATTGGGAACTATATACAGATGGAAGTAGTTTTATATGAGAAAGTAAATGAATGGCAAGTTATTCAGTGACAACCACGGATAAGGTAATCAATGCAAAGGCCTTGCCACAAAAGGTATTATCACAGAAAGCTGAACTGATTGCACTGACAAGAGCTCTATAACTGAGAAGAAGAAAGAAGGTTGTAACAGGGTCCCGACTTCAAGGAGCTAGGGTGGAAAAATGACACACTGATTCAGTGAAAATGGCATAATCCTTTTCATTGAGCAGTTTGTTTATATATATTATAAAATAGTTTACATATTTCTGTGAAGAACATTTTACCTAATTGGCTACAGTTTTCTAACTTGTCTATAAACTACTCCCTTATTGGCATAACTTACAAATGGGCAAAACAGAGGCTAAGTTACCTCCCCCATCATGTTTCCTTCCTCTCAAGGTCACCCCAAGATTGCAGGCCCTTGCAGGCCTTTGCAGGTTAATTAGGACAAGCCTAAGTTGTCCAAATTCTTGGTTAATAAAACGCCTCCCTACAAAAGGTAATTGTATGGACCGATTCTAAATTTTCATTTAGTGTAGTACATGCCCATGGAGCCATCTGGAAGGAAAGAGGGCTGCTGACTGCTCAAGGTAATGGAATCAAACATGCTGAACAGATCCTCACACTCCTGAAGAGTATTTGGAAGCCTACAGAGGTGGCTATTATGCATTGAAAAGCTCATCAAAAGGGGAAAACAACTCCTGAATTAGGGAATCCCTGTGCCAATGAAACGGCAAAAGGGGCTGCAGAACAAGGCATTCTAGCAGTACCACCAAAAAATTAAATTGATCTGTCAGAGTTTACCCCAAGGTATGATCAGAAAGACCACCACTTGAGTCCCTTAAGGCTGAAATCAAAGAAAGTGGAAGGGGTGTTACACCAACAGGACAGGTTGTAGTCCCACCCTTGCTCCTTCAGGAGATAGCTTGGCAGGAACACAAGGGTACCCACTGGGGAACAGAAAATTTTTTGAAACATCTGAAAAAGGTAGTAATAGGAAGCAGAATGAGCAAAATTGTGCAATCTATAGTAAGCAAGTGTCAAATCTGCCGTTGAAACAATCCTGATACAAGCAAAAGGGTAGTGCTAAGGATGACAAAGGCCAGAGACCTTCCCAAAGACTATTGGCAAATAGATTTTGCTGAGTTACCACACAAAGAAGGATACAGGTATTTACTGGTGTTGGTTCACACTTTCAGTGGATGGCCTGAGGCTTACTCCTGTCATACTTACACAGCAAAAGAAGTGGTAAAAGTTTTGCTCAATCACACAATTCCAAGATTTGGTGTTCCTTTGCAGTTGTTATCAGATAGATGGCCACACTTTGTTGCTACAGTAGTGCCGGATGTTAGTCAAATTCTGGGAATTGTTTGGGATCTGCNAGGGGTGTTACACCAACAGGACAGGTTGTAGTCCCACCCTTGCTCCTTCAGGAGATAGCTTGGCAGGAACACAAGGGTACCCACTGGGGAACAGAAAATTTTTTGAAACATCTGAAAAAGGTAGTAATAGGAAGCAGAATGAGCAAAATTGTGCAATCTATAGTAAGCAAGTGTCAAATCTGCCGTTGAAACAATCCTGATACAAGCAAAAGGGTAGTGCTAAGGATGACAAAGGCCAGAGACCTTCCCAAAGACTATTGGCAAATAGATTTTGCTGAGTTACCACACAAAGAAGGATACAGGTATTTACTGGTGTTGGTTCACACTTTCAGTGGATGGCCTGAGGCTTACTCCTGTCATACTTACACAGCAAAAGAAGTGGTAAAAGTTTTGCTCAATCACACAATTCCAAGATTTGGTGTTCCTTTGCAGTTGTTATCAGATAGATGGCCACACTTTGTTGCTACAGTAGTGCCGGATGTTAGTCAAATTCTGGGAATTGTTTGGGATCTGCATATTTCCTACAGACCCCAGGTGAGTGTTCTTAAATGAACTCCTAGTCCTTTTGCCATCAGTAAAAGCAATTTTCACCTAGAGTCCTTATTGTACAAGCTCAGAAAGTAGACCAAAAAAACCCAGTGAAAAACACAAGTGTCAGAATAAAGATACCCAAGTCTTAAATTTAGTTCTGTTGCAGTCTTCTTTTAATATGATGAACCAATTCTTAAATTCCTACTTAATTTTCTTTCTTTTTATGAATATGAGATGGCAGCAATACATTTTAACTCACAGGACAAGGATAGAATTTTAAGCATTTACAAACCACTCTAATTTCTTCACATGAAAGGACCCAGATTAGCACAATGCATATCCGTCCATAGAATGAGCTGAATTTAACTGAGCGGTAATGTTATGTAAATTAGTTACAAAGAAGTAAAAGCTAGAAGATTATTCAAACACAGTGGAAAGGTTGAGTAAAGACAGATATAGTTTAGTGCAGATACATATACCTATTGGCTCTGTTTGCACACACAAAATGGAAGTTACTGCATCTTGTAACTATATTTCAAAAGAAGCTAATAATTTAATGAAGTTTCAGCTACATTATTTTAATTCAGTAACCCTGTATGTTCTTATAAAGCATGAAATATTTGTATAGAGACACACATCTCCATTCTAATTTTATAAACACTGAAGGGAAAAACCACAGTGCATATAAATCAAAGCTTTCTACTTTTTTCAGCGACTGCAAACTACAAAAAACCCAGAAATTTCCCATTTCAAAAACACTACCTCTCTTCCTCAAAAAATGATGTTTAATTTTGCATTTACACCAGACATACTTGTCCAATTCACACAGAGTTCTATACAGTATAATTATAATCAGAACAATTATTAGAATTAACAAAGTTTCTATATTTGCAAGCTAAGTTGCACAGCGATGACTATGACAAAAAATATGTATCAGGTTGTTCTTATGGTTCATCCTCTGAAAAATGAACGCGTTTCATCAGAAATAACATAAAATGCTAGGTCCAGTTTAATATCCTAACTTTCATGCTTATGTATGCTTATACAGACCACAAAAAATCATGGCAGCAAAACGTAAATCAATTTGACCTTCATAACAAAGATATAACTTAGAAAAAAGTCTGTTTTCAGAATGGTTCCAGGGAAATTATTAAAACTAGTTACAGAAATTAAAGATGTGTGAAGGTGTCTTTCTATAATGACAAGCCTAGAATTATAGCTTTAGAATATAAATTCTTGCATATTCTCAAGCATTTCAGTGAGATACATTAGTGGTCTTTTTCAAGACATTGAATATTTTTTCTCTTATGGCAATAATATAAGGTTTGTCAACTTCGCTGAAATACATCAAAACCTAAGGCGAAATAAATGCAAAAAAATTAATCCACCATAAAGGTTCACAATAAGAAAGTAACAAGCAGATCTCAGTACAGACAGTATTCATGCCACATATAGTTCACGAAAAACAATAAAATATTACTGGAAAAGGAAAACATAAAAATATACAACAAACCTATTAACACTGCAAACAAATTTCACTGAAAACTGATGTAAAATTTCTAGAACGGCTCCACTAACAAACCCCCACACTCCAGGCATTTTGGTTCATGTTATATTAAGGTAAACAAGCAACTACTCATGCTTCATCTCACATCTGTTGTTAGCTATAGTTAACATCTCCATACTTCATGCATCCTGTCCCAAACTTTCAAATATTCTCTTAAAAGCAGTTGAACATCTCAACTTGTATGACAGCTAAAAAAGGTCATGGCACCATTCACTACAACTCTTCTGACACCCTACATGCATATTTAAATATGTGCTCGTTTTCAAGGCTAGCTAGGCTCAAACTAAATCTTACCAAACACTGTCTCAAACACAGCAGAGGAACACTAAAAATAAAGTCCCAGTCTGGAATAAGCAGGAACTCAGACATCACTTATTAGTAGCCAGCAGAAAACAAAAATATTCCACAGCTGCAGAAAACACAAAAAGGATATTTCAAGAAAAGCAAACTTTAGGCTCATTCAGAAATGTTTCGACATTATCTACTCTACCTTCGAAGGAAAGCAAACAAAGAAACTTCTAAGCCTTGAGGAAGAATTATTTTTGTCCTTTTAACCTAAGCTCCATGGATCAAATTCACAGACGTCTTAGTAGCAGAAGTTTAATATCATTAAACCATTTTTGACTCTTGATCTAACAGAGGTGACTGTTGCTTCTGCAAACTCCTAAAACCTATCCATACCATCCTTTCAAATGTCTCTTGGTAGGGAAGACAGCACCAGAGGAGATAATATGCTAGCAGAAGGGACCATAGCACTAAACTCCATCTTGAGAGTTCACCTACTAGTAGGAATACTTTAACCATTCCTAATATCTCTCTCTACCCCTTTCAGGTCTGAAGCAAGAGCAGAGGACCCTACATGCTGATTCAGCTAACTGTCAAGCTGCTGACCAGATGCATTCAGAACATGGATTCACCAAGCCCAAGCTTCACCCTGACAATGCAGTGCACATACAAAAGAGGTACCTTTAATTGTGGAGAAACATATGAGAAGCATCATCTATACAAGCCTCACATCAACCATGAAAGATTTAACAAGTCTGCACCTATTGTAACCAAGAATCTGCAATTATTTTATCCTATGGTTTCCTTTACTTATTTGCACTTTCACATCAAGATTATTTTGTTCTGTGGTTTAAACATGGTTTATACACTCAATTTAACTTTGTTTCCTAGTTTCTATTAACATCAGTCCATTGTCTAAACACTGAAAGGGGATATTAAACAAGTTTATATGTTTTGGGGAATTTGACGACCACCATTCAACACAGAATAAGTGGTTGCCATAATCTTGTTTTAGATAACAGGTTCAGATAAGCAAAGTATAACTGTAATATGCCTTCTCTGAACAACAACAGCAAAATCAAGGACTGTAAGACAATATTGCAAAAACTTACATTATTAAAACACGTACGACATTATAGGCTATTCCAAAGAACTGTTACTGATTTTCAAATTATATAAGAGCAGAAGAACAAACATAAATAAAAATTTTAAGTTTTATGAGTGGCTACTGACAACAGCAAAATGTGACGCTCTATTGCTTTGTCCAGACTCTGGCTTGCTTACTAGCTGCAAAATGTCACCCTCAGGAGCCTATGTTAAATTGTTAGTGTTTTGAAAATTCAGGCGGATGGTAATATGCACACTGAGACAGAGAATTGAGGAGTGAGGAATAGTTTATTAGAATTAGCTGAGTAGATAATGAAGAATGCTGGACATTTACTGTGCTTGCAAAATCGGGAGGAGAGGCAGACTGGTTTCTGATAAATGGAGACAGAACTTGCAAAGAGGGTGAAAGATGCAAGGCTACCAGTGATAAGTGATAAATCCAGAACCCTGAACCAGCGAGAATTAATCTCAAGACCTAGAATGTGCCCAGGAGTCTAAGACGCATGCTCCAGAAACAAAGTTGAAAAGTTCAAGTGCAATGAAGAGTTTGGAAAACTTCATTAGAGACCCCCAAATTGGGGAGGCGCAAGTGAAAAAAGGACTTCTTGCTCATTATAATATGAAGCGAGGGTAGGCTGGACTAGGCGGGGCTAGGAAATGAATATGTAGTAGGTGTATTGTATAATCCTAGGCTTTTAGGGAATAAATAGAGCAGTAGTTTGGAGTTTCGGTGTGCATGTTTTCGGAGGAGTTATCCCTATACGCCTCAGTGCTGAAATAAACTATATCTACTTCGTAACTTTTACGAGCTATGGAGTTCTTCCGCCTATCATTATGGCGAGCCAGGCAGGAGAAGTCTCTGCCCAGCTGCAGAATCGGCAATGCTGCGAACTCCCTGGAGCGCCCTGGGAAGCTTTCCTGGAGGGACTCCGCTCCTCGCCCGCTTACTGCGGGGGCAGACACGGACCTGCTGGCACTGCGGATGAACGGTATGGATCAAATCTAGAAAGCCTGTAAGTCATACACTTGGTCAGGGCTGCTGCAAGATGTGGAGAGACGTCTCATGCATGACCTAATCCCTGTGTGTGTAAGATTCAGGAGCTTGCAAGCGACTGCTGGCCGATGGAACAGCTGGTGAAGGGATCCCAGCTAGGAGAGCTGGCGGAGGGATTTCGCTGACCAATACAGTGGCCATGAGTGACCCTGGGGGTGGGTCAAGTGGATTCCTGTTGTGTTGTGTAAGGTTAGCAATTGCTCTGACACTTCCCGTTTCAGATGGGAGAAGCTGGTATGCAGAGAAGAAGGTGAGGGAGGGATCCTCCCTGCAGGCTTTGTGAGGTGGCTGAGGGTGGCCGAGGGTTTTGTTCCTTCTCATTGTTATAGGTGAAGGGAGAAAGTGAGAAAGTGCTCTATATTGTATTTAAAATTCACGCCGAGGAGTGGAGATTGTGTTGTGCACGTGACTGTGTCTCAGCTCTGACATCAGAGGCGCCATCTTAGTTACAGGCAACGCTCCCCCCTTCTTTCTCGGGAGCACTACCACCCGCCTGGCCTTGGTCTGGTGGAAGCGTTCTTGGGAGAGCTCTCAGGAGCAGGCAGTGGACGTAGAGCCGCAAAAAGGCGGGGGAGGAACAGGCAGCGCCCCTGGGAATGGGGTCGCGCCAGCTCCAGCCGAACATGCGGTTCCCACTGCCCAGGGACACCCCCACAGCGATCGTGCGATACAATACTTATAATCACGGCAAACTAGCATCAATGTGACCCCAAGAGCTTGTAAGACCTTAGCAGAGAAGTCTGCAGTTCTAAAAGTTTTTTTCTTCCACCGTGTTTCCAACTTACCCCAGATCGACTGGGCAGAGGAAGGCGTGTGTGTGTGTGTGTGTGAGAGAGAGAGAGTGAGAGTTCCTTGTGTTTAAGCGTGATAATTGTTTTAACTGTGGTTTCATCTATTGAAAGTTTTTTTTTTCAAGATTTTGTGGCAGAGGTGGCTCCCAGACTCTCGGGATTGCTCTGCGAGTGGAAAGTCATGCCCCTGTGACAGAGAGAGAGAGAAAGGCGGGGAGGGGGTGTAGCTCCTGCCATTGTCCTGGTAATAGCCGGGGATGGAGCAGGGGGGAAGCGATCCCGGAGCCACTT
>VXBU01004993.1:17288-43302 GCA_013400315.1 Bombycilla garrulus
AGTGGTACTAAGATATTAAGATATCACTAAAATAAGTAGAGAAAGATTTAAAATGCAAGAAAATTAAATTCAGGGTGTAATTTTGAAAATTTCAGGGAAAATAAAAATCCTCAGATTTTAAACAGTTAATTTTTGCTAAAAGCCCTTGTACTGATAATGTAAACACAAGCATAATGACTAGGATGGTGATCATCTTAAGTCGAATGACCAAGAGAAATTTTGAATTTCACCTTCCCCTCAGGTAAGCCCTGTAACACTAAGATGGTGAGACCTATATACTTAGTATAGAGCACAAAAAGAGCCTGATCACGCTTGAATGAGAGTGTTACCTTGACTTGAATAGAAGCAAGATTGCTCCATTAGTCTAGATTTTCTTTCTTCTCCTTCTTCTTTTGTTTCAGATTAGTAACTCTGGCTTGAGCTGTCAGTCAAAAACCTTTCTAGATGAAATTCAATGGCACATTCATATTTCCAATGACATTATGGATTTATATTATACATATATTTATGTTTCACTTACAGTTTAACAGCAACAGACCTTTAGAACGAGTGCTTGAAAAAACCTGATTGCTTCCTTGTATTAGGAGTCAAACTTTGGCTTATGTTTTTTACGTAGGGAATGAATGTTTCCTAAATGTAAATAAATTCAGCTTTTACCATTACTATATTCTGTAAAAGACTTACAAAGATTTTGATTATATATGGCAAATTCAGTGAAAAATTACCATATGGTTTTGACTTGTTTCACTAATTGTTCTTGACTTTGATAATTAACTTGAATCAGCTACCTGTACCTGTATTATTTTTTAGCTGCTTTTCATAAATTTTTTATACAAGCAAATTAAGAGCTTACTTTAGGCAAAAGCTTAATTCTGAAGGCTTTAATTGAACAGTCTCAGTGAGGTATTTTTATTTTGGATTCCATTTGATTTAATCTTGACTGAAAAACATGTTGCTGATCTTGGACTGCATAAAATTATGTAAAAACCTTCAAGGTGGGATGGATTCATTGTATTGCTTAAATATTGCATCTTGAAAATTTCATTGTACTTTAAAAATATTTTTTGCCAGTCCAATATTTTTCTTTTATCTGAACTGTGCTCCCATGAGGTGAACTAATTTCTGTATAACCAGTAATAACTAAACCCAATTAGCATGTTTTCTGTACTAGCAGGTTTCTATTATATCAGATGTCATTAAGTCTAGCTGAGTCAAGGTATTGTTCTCCATTTATTTCCCTCAAAAGGTTTTGCACAGGTGGCAACACACTAGTTTTCAATCTAGCCAGTAAATACCTTTTTTTTTTTTTAGACTTTCCAGGCAATAAAACATATAATAAGTACTAAATCGTTATTTAAATTATTGACTCTTGCAATACTCCAGTACTCTTTAAATTCAACCCTATCAGGCTACAAAATGAACTTCTGAGTTATCAGACTAAACACAGGGCTGAAGACGTGCTTTTTTGCAGCTTTGGTATCCCAAGTATTATGCCTAACAGTTAATTAGTCTATTAAGTCTAACAGTTTTTTTTTACTTTGAACTCTATGGTTGTGAAAACTGCTTTCACTACAAATTATCTTTGGTTTACTTAAGTAATATAGAAGAATTAAATATAGAATATAGAAGTGTATGTGTAATATAGAATATACATAAAATGATATCTCATATGATATTTCTTGCGCAACATTCATGGTATTTATTGTAGTTTTTAAAATATACATTGGATGCATTTGGTATTTTCAGTCTTGGCTTTTAAATGCAGTGCTTCTCAAAGCTGTTCCCTTGAGCAGTTTCAGTGTGTCCAAAGCAGGAAATGTAATTTTAGCCTTGCATTCATTGACATCTCTCACCTTTCTTTTGTTCAGTTTAGTCTTCTGAATTCATCTGTGCTCTCATTTTCAAATTCTCACTGTGGTGCTTTCTGTGATCACTGACTCTTTCCCACCATCCTTCTCCTTTTATTCTTTTTTTTGTTCTTATTCAGTGTTTCAGAACTGTCATATTATACTCTAAATTACAACTTATAATTACGATATTTTTTAAAGCTTCTAACTATACTTCCCTCTTGTCTTTTTTTTCCCCTTTTGGTATTCTCCAGCTCTTAAAACTAATTCTCAATTTGGTTTTTCATTTTTAAATGTTAGTTCAAATAGACATTTCTTTATTTTCTTCTTAAAACTACTTCTCAATATATTTGTTTTTTTCATTTTTTGACTGTTGGTTTGAATTGACATTTCTTTATTTTCTTTTAAGTATTTTGCTTTGTTCTCAATGAAGATAATCAGGAATTTGCATATTTCTTTTTGTATCTAAGTAGGACATTTATTTATTTTATTTATACATTGTTTTCATTGTTTTGGGCAGTAATTTGCGTGAAATTAAGTATGTGCACCTAAAATTCATAATGATAGTGTAAAAGTGTGTCAGGTGATTTTGTTCTTTGCAAAAGTTAAGCTTTGCAAAAGTTAGTCTAGTTTTATACATTATAATATGTTTCATGCAAATTTCATGTTTTGATATGATCCTTTGAATATTCTGTCTTTTCTCTCTTATCTGATATGAACTGTGCGCTATTTCTTGATCTTCAAATCTGCACTTTTCTGAAATTCAGAAAGAAGAATGAAGAAATCTGAATTTAATTCCACACTATATAAAAATCAAACTACAATTATTAAAACTATTCTGAAAAATAGGAAATGGGAAAATCTAGGTTTGGTAGAAAACTGAGGGAGTCACTATGTCAGGTATTCCATTTCTTGGAATAATATATTCATTTAGTTAGATTATTAGAGCATTGTACACATTCTTCCATTCTCTCCCATTGTCCATGCAGTTGTGCACTGGGAACATTTTTAGCTATTGATAGTATTGTTACCACTCAATTTGTCTAGATATTAATTCATCAAATATAACATTTCCTAAAGATCCTCCTTCAAATTTTTGTGGAAATAGTTCTCACATATGCTTAGGTTACTCCATCCTCTTGTTCATATGCTTTAAGAAAACACTCTGAATTTCTGCAGGATGATGGAGAAAGGAACAACTTACCATATGACTGTGTGTCACTCTCAGGTGGCTGTACTATATCCTCACAAATACTTACATCATGAAGGTGAGATAGTTTTGTAACTGACTTGTGCTTTACTTCCCAGCTACATCCACACAAATAAATAAAGCAGATCCATTCTTCAACCTCAGTCTGAATTGTATGGCAGAGATCACATCCATACATGGAAAATAGTAATTCCCTTTAATCTGCTCATGTTGTAATAGATGTTAAAAATACACGGAAAAATACAGAGACTAAGAGAACAAGTTGCAATGCAACTGAGCTGTGTGGGCGTAGGATGCCCAAAGAATTTTCCAAGGAAGGATTTGTGATAAGAGGATTCTGGAAATAAATAAATGAAGGGAAGCAGAAACTGGAAACATCCTCCACTGAGATTACTTCCTCCCTTTTGTTGTGAACATTTTAATGCATGTATCTACTGGCCATGTGGTTTGTAATTTTCATTCCAGAGGTTGGGACTTCAGAGTGTATATTGCTAAGAAAGAAAAGCCTGGTATTAGAGCTATTTGGGAATACCAGCTTTTCCCTAAAACACAGTTCACTCATTGGATTGAGAAGAAATTGGCAGGAAAGACACACAAGACTGTTCTAGCTTGATATAATTACTAAATCATTCTTGCTGTGCCACAATTTACTGGGAGGAGCTTAGATACAACTTGGTAGCTATATCCACTCCCTTATGTTCCACAGCTCACTCAGTAAAAATCTCAATATTTATAGACAGTAACTTTATCTAACTATAATTCAAAGCATATATTATGAAAATAAATTTGTAATTTCTTAGCTGTTCATGTATGTTTTATCCTTAAAAAGAGATCCAAGATTTATTAATCCCAGGAATTTTGGTTAACATCCATCTGGCAGATAATTCAGATTAGCAAATGAGTGCCTCTCCCCATATGAATCACTGAAAGCAAAGACTTTTTGCTGCTTCCTTTCATTGGTGATCCCAACAGTCCAGAGAGCTGTATACCCAGGAGAACACATTTGTCCTTCTTGAAGACATAGATCAGGAAATGTTTTAATGGGTGGCTGGGTGTGCACAGAGTGGGGAACCTTGCTCTTACTGCCAGAAGTAGCATTCTCCTCAAAAATTCCTGCTTGGCATCACTCATGTCTTCCTTTATGCCCTCAGGGCCCCATAGTGGTTTGATCTTGGCTGGATGCCAGGTGCTCACCAAACCACTCTCACTCCCTTTCCCAGTGGGGTGGGGGGAGAGATTAAGATGAAAAACAACCCGTAGGTTGAGATAAGGCAGTTTATTAAAAAAAAAAAAAAAAAGAAAAACAAGCAAAACTATGCACACACATAAGAAAAAAGAGAAAAGTTAATATGTACTTCCCATCGGCGAGTGATATTCAGACAGTTCTGGGAAGCAGGGCCTCAGCACGCAGAGTGGATGCTCAGGAAGACAAACACTGTTGGATAACAAGTACCTCGCCAATTCATCCTGTTTCTCTTAGCTTTTATATCTGAGTTGATGTCACATAGTATAGAATATCCCTTTGGTCAGCAGGCCTGGTTGTGTCCCCTACCAGGATTGTGCCCACTCCCAGCCCCTTGATATATTTGAGAGGGGAAGTAGGAGGGACAGTGGTGCTCAGCAGTAGCCAAAACCTAGTGTGTTATCAACAGCCTTCCAGCTACCAGTGCAAAGCACAGCACTGTGAGGGCTGCTGTGGAAAAATGAACTCCGTCTCAGTCAGACCCAATACAGGGCCTTGAGCCATGGGCTTTGGAGTGTCCCTCCCACTGACACCCCATGCGTTACCTCTTATCACCTCTGGTGAAGCCTTTTATACCTTCCTTACCTTTTATAGCACTGCCACAATTGTTGGAGTTCACTTGTGACAGAAGAGACTGCTTTTACCACATGTGGGCCATGGCATTCCCTGTAGACCATTCCCAGAACAAAATAATTCACAATCAGTTTTTCAGTGGCAGAAACGGCGGCACAAGCAGGATAGGACATTCCACAAGACCTGATCCTCCCTTCACATCGGAGCATATCCCTTCCACTAGCTGCACTTCTGTTATGTCATGGAGTAGCTCCAATTTTGGGAGCTGTTATGGACCCCTGTGTACCCACTGCCCCTTTGGCTGCTTTGCTTGTGTTTGCAGACCCTGTTGGAAATGCCCCTGACTCTAGTGTTCCTTAACTATCAGATAAATAGGAAGACTGAAATCAGTCTGATCTATTTCCTGTGAAGTCTCCCACTTTTCAAAGAACCTTCTACTCTGCCTTGTAATCTTCCTGTCACAGCTCATTTCCCTTGAATCACAGGTGTACTGTGCAGTGCTTTAATTTACCCCTCCGTCCCAAAAAGTGTTCCAAGGAAGGGAACAAAGGATACTCAGCAGTTCTCATGAAGCTCTCTTGGGGTATTTCAATGGTAAAACTTGGTTAAGAGAAAACTCAGTGAGTAAGGAGGTTTTAAGTGAAATGTGAAGATTGAGGAATGCTGAACAGGAGAGATTATAAAAGCAAATGAGATTACAGGGAAGACACAGTATTAAAATAAAGAAGAAAAAGTGAAGGAGGGATTGCTTGGCACAGGTAAAACAGAAGGTACAACGCAGGAAGAAATTGATAGAGAAAAGAAAAATCTATGCCCACTACAGATTGCTCTTTCTGATTTTGAAGTCAACATTCTTCACTCTAATCTGTATTCAGCTTCCAAGAAATAGAAATCTCTCTGAGAAAATAATTCTTTGGTCCTTAGCTTAGCATTTGTTCAATGGAAGTAATAGCCTTTCACTGACAAATTAACCCACTAAAGTTTGTGAGGCACTTAAGCTGATGAGTGTTGAAAAAAGTCTGAGTTAAGTCTGCCTACAATGCAGAGGATGAATTGTGCTCTGGAAAAGCACAAGATATTACAAACAGCAAGAGACAGGAATTTCCATATTTTGTACCAATAGGCAATAGGCAATAGAAAAAAAAAAACACAGTCTGAGCTCACAAGTTGAATATGGTGTCCTCATGCAGAAACCCTGACCAATGGAGGACAATAAAAATCTTATTTTTGAATGGTTAATAACATCCCATTAACAAGATAATTTTTGAGCATAGTAAAAATTTGCCGTCAAAGAACCAGTGTATTTTTCTTGTTACTGCTCTCTAATATTCTGTATAAGTTAATCAATATCTAGATCCATTTCTCAACCCCTTATTAGCAAAATAGCTATTGCAGCTATTTAAAGTGAGCATCTTCCCATTTCCCTTCAGTGTTTTATACGACTCTGAATTTCCACATTTTCCTTTTTTTTACAGCCTTTTGCACAACTGTACTTTCAATTATCTAGACTTTTCCTGCCTCTAATGGCATGTCCAAGTGAAACAGTACAGTCATTAGTCTCACTTGGGTTTACTACTTTTGACCAGGAATTTCATCTTCTGTTTCAATCCTTGCATCTTTTTCTTAAGCAGGAATATCTGCTTGTGGAGTAACTACAGTGTTCCTGTCCTGGATTCATAAACCTAAATGCCACTGGGATGCTCAGTTCTTTTATAGCCTACTTTAATCCTGATTGATACTTCTTGACTTGTTGGAACCCGTTACTTCCAAGCACTCCATGGCATCTCTCCCTGTGGCATTCTTCAGAAATTCCATGTGTTTTGTTTTTTTGTTTTGTTTTGTTTTGTTTTGTTTTCTTGCTGTTGTTGTTGTTTGTCTTTGCTTTGGGTTTTGATAATTTTTTCCTTTTAGAGGAAAGGGCTTTGCACTCTTGATTATTCTTATTCATCTTGCTAGACCTAAAAACCCAAGACATTTAAAGAAAATGTTTAGTTTTTTCTTTCTATCTGAAAATATAACATTTAAATTGTGCACTTCATATGGTGCCTTGATATGGAAAGAAAAACTCATGCTATGATAATGCCCTTTTCTTACCCTGTTAAAAGCTTTGTTTCTTTTCTAGACAGCATGCTTTTAATTTACACAGAACTTCTCAGTCTCTTTCCCTTTGTTGTTGTTATGCCTATATAATGTGACTAGGGCACACACAATATGATAAAACCAGTAATGACATTATACTATCAGTATGCTGGGGGCTGGGATCTTGTTTATGGTTAAACCCTGATGTTAATTGATGAAAATAGTTCAGGAAACAGAAACTCATGCATTTTTATCAGCTCAGTTTGCACAGACCTTATAAAATTTGTTTAAAACATACATTCAACATAGTGAAAAGTGATAGTAAATCCAAGTTTTAAACCTAATTCTGAAGTCCATGATATGCATGAATAATTTCTGTTTAACAAAATTATAGATGCTAGGATAAATGCAGACCAATCCTTCATTGCAAACAGCAGAAGAGACCAAACAGATAACACAAAGAGGTAACGTATGAGAATACATCCACTGAATATCCACTTAATTTTCAAGAGTTCAAAGGACATTCAATCCCAACAGAATAACATCAAAAAGGATTGTAAAAATATCTTGTCAAGCATCATTGTTGTGCTGTCTAACTTTTTAATCGTAGCATAATGTTAATGCTATTAGAGTTTCTATAAAGGCACACAGGGGTCAAGGATGCCAGAGAGAAAAAAAAGAAAAAGGGGAGAAGAAGAAAAGGTTACACATGCTAATTACATTTTCTGGAGCTTAGCATGATGGTGTGACCTATATTTATGCATTTTGGCCTGATGATATTATTTTAAACTATTCCTTCAATATTAACTGCTTTTACAGTGAGATATGAAACCTGTTATAGAAGATCAGAGAAAAAGAAAGTATCCTTGCACTGCTGAAAGCTGATTCCCCCCAATTCCTCTCACTGGAAAATCTTTTCAGTTTATTCAAATTTGTGTTTCATTTCTTCCATACACAAGATAACAAAGTAAGCTGTATATTTGCAGAGGTACATATACTCAGTGGATCTTCAGGCTAAAACTCATTTCATACTCATATAGATCTGCAATTGCATGTACTGAGGAGCACAAGACTGTATTCAAGTCTTCAATCATAGATATCAAATTGATCGCCTTACTGTCACATAAAAATTAATGTCCACGTGCAATTTGCACTTACTTTTACGTGTCTTCATTTTTTTTTCAGGTAAGAAAGCCATGCACCACACAACTTAGTGCAAGAATTTCATGTTTTTCATAGTGCCAGTGGTGTGGGGAAATATGCTGTTGTTCTTGGGCATTTTTTTTACATCATTATTCATATTTGTAGAAACTTGTACTATATTGAAGCTTTGTCGTTAAATATTGCCTCTGGCCTGTAGTTAGCATGGTCTATTTAAATTTCAGTTGGAGAAAAAGACACTTTCTTTTTGTATTATGTGATCAAAATTTTGAAGCTCTGTAATTTTCTTGCTGCTCACAGAAACAAAGCATCCAGGCTCACTGAGAAAGCCTTTTCTACGTGCTATAAATATTTGCTATTGGTAAAACCTCAATGAAGGATTTAGTTATTAAAAAACTGAAGGAAGAAAATTACTAATAATGATTCGTTTTAGCTAATGAGATGTTTTTATGCAAATGTATGAACCTTAAATATGACCTGGAAACAAAAGACTGCTTAACAGTTACTATTAAGCTATACATTAGGAGATCAATTAAAGAGAATTTCTTTCTAATGATCAAGCTGTACAAGAGTTACTATGGAAACCTGGAAAAGGAGAGATTCAGAATACAAAATAGCAATAGAAACAAAACCAATATTTGTAAACAAGTATTGTAGAATATGTATAATCAGTTAAACAATAAAAGACTGTTTCTTTTCCAGTCCAATATATCTGAAAGAAGGGCACATTTCCATACTAAGGTGCCAGTTTAGTTGATATTTGGATGCCATAAAGAAAGGTGATGCCAAGAAAATCGTTCTTTAATCAATAAGAGTTCACTAAATTACAAAATGGAATAGAAAAACAGAATTACTTTAAAGGTCTCAAGGAACTGCTCAGTCATGTCATTACCAATTACTGGCAAATTAAAAAAAACATATCTACGGCAAAGAAAGTGCCAGGTGATTAAAAGCATGATTGATTCCTTCTCCCATACCTTGAAGTAATGCGGTACTTGTATCAGAAGATATTCAGATTGTCTTATATGAAGGGTGCTGGCCACTTCTCATGTTCTCATTTTGGTTTTTTTGCCTATGTCTTGTACAGTCAGTGAATACCCATAAAATACATGTGAGTATAGTGGTAAATAGCATTTTATGTTAAAAAAAAATAAATCTCACTAAGTAGGTTTTTTCATCCCAGGTTGCAGAAGGAAAAAAATACAAGAAATGGAGTTTTCCAGGATGCAGAAGACATATTGCTGATATATACATGGAGAAACATTCAAAGCAGGGCTGGTACTCATGAATTTCCTGTAAATATTTAGAGGCCTTCATGCAATAAACATACATAAAGGACTAGATGCACTCTCTCTCCCCCTTGTTCTCTCGTTTTCAAATTGTCCATGGATAAAAGGTTTACTTTTTTTGCAAAGAAGGAACATCAGAAAGTGTTTGCGTCTGGTGGACAAGGATCTGCAGTCTGTTCTCTGAACAATGCTAAGGACAGGGGGACCCTGAGCCCAGAGGAGACCAGTCTGGAAGCAACTACCAAGAGCTCCAAGTCAGGTCTGTTATGCTGTAGAGTGACCTCTTTCCTGGGAGATATCAGTATAGCTCAGCTGGTGATCTCTGTATTTGTCAACTATACACAGAGCCATGCAACCCAAGTATGTGAATGGACTCCAAAAATTATGCCTTCACTTAAGTTGTTTTTCAGATTCCTGACAATCTTGGAAACAATAAAGTCAACCTGTTCTGAGGAACTTATTCATATGGATGAGTACATTTGGCAATAAATTTGAAGGATTCTTTCATTGTGGAACTTGAAAAACCTGAATTAAACAAGTAACATAAAAGCGTCACAGAAAAAGTTTTATGAAAAATCAAGTAAAACATTATCATCAGTACTACAGAGGTGGATGGGAGGGTTTCTGATCACTTCTTTTATGGTTTAAGCAACCTAATGGAATATGTTTTTTCCTAAGTTATAAGTCTGCTACAGTCATGTATGATGGTCACCAAAATTGAGTAGCTATGATCTAACTACTTAACTCAATAATTAATTTCTACGTAAACGTACCAATGTATATATTTTCAAAATCGCCCTTCTATGCTTTTTCCTGTGTCTCATGTAATCTACTACATTAAGTGTTAATACTTTCCTGCTTTATAAATGTCATTAAGGCTTGTTTAACCAGCTTTTTGAAACAGGCCTTAGGATAAAATCCCCTTAAAATATTTGTTTCATACACTTGAGACATTTTTTTTTAAATGACTTTTAGTTCAGAAATACTCGTGTTTTCTGAAAGGGTGACTGAAGAGATGTAACTCTGAATAGAAGGCATGGATAAAACAAAAAAAGAGAGAGAAAAAAAGGAATATTTAGCCAACCAGAAACAACAAATATTTATCAGAAAGAAAATACTATTGTTTCTGAAAGAAAATCTTTCAGACTTCCACTTCATGGGAAGGTCATTTTGGTTAGCTTAAATGAGATAATCCAGAAATCCAATAAGCTCTATATAGAAGTTACAAATCTGTTCTCATCAAAGAACACATAGCTTGCAGCACAAGCAAACAAAATGCTATTAGATTGAACCATTAAAAAGAAGAGTTGCATCCTGCCAATAAGAGAGGACTTAGAAGAATTCAGCTAGAGAGTAACTGAAGAGAAAATAAATTACAACCACTTGTCAGATCAATCCAAGTAGCTGACAATAAGTCATGGCTCACTAAGAGCTAAATTTTTAAAAAATTATATTTTATTGATTGATTTGTAAAATGAACTACTAAGCTCTTAGATTCATATATTTAAACACAGAAATCAGTGAAATCTTATGTGAACCCAGTAATCCTTTGCAATGGAAGTGCAGATTCCAACTCTCTCCTAAGGGATTTCTTCAGACAGAAGGAGGCAGTAAATTTGTCTTGGAGAGTGACCCAGGGCCAGCTAACTTTTGGGATCAATGGAAGAATCAAGTTCCAAAGTAAAGGACTGAGAAAAAACACTACCCAGAATTAGAGATTTCAAAAAGATCAGAAATTAATTCAAATACAGTCATTTGCTGAACAAACTTAATGAGATATTTGTCCATACAGTCCTACAAATATTCCAGATTCAGAAACTAACACAGACCAATACCCATACCCATATGTTACAATCAAAAGTGGCTGTCAGGATGTTACAAGCAGTTACTGTGTTATGTCTACAGTCTCAATCCTTGCTATAAATCACTATATACGACAAATTAACTTCAAAGTTAACTGTCTTTTTTTTTAAAAACAAAAAAATAAACAAACTTCAGAATTTCCTTGTTTTATTTTCAGTTAATTACTTGATTTAAATGCACAATGAGATCCCAGAGTTCAATTCTGGTAAACTTTGCTAAGTGCTCAGGGAAGAAAACAAATATGACAAGATCATAGATTTGGATAAACAAACTAGTTTTTGGGCTAACATTAACTGCAAAATTGTATTATTTAGGAATGAATTTAATACATATTCTGCTAGCTGTACTTGGTCTCTTGCTTTTAAAATGAGAATTTCTTCTTCCCTTTTAAATCATCTGACCACTACTATATGGAAATAACCACTTTTGCTAATTACTTCACTGAGAAAAAAATTATGGAGAAAATCAAGATGAGTGAGGCACTGTGCTTTGCACAAATCAGACAGACAAGCTGTCAGCACTGCCTAACCCATCCTTAGAACAATTCCCTTTCCCCAAGGAAGTTGTCAGGAAAATGGAGGTCCTTGTCATTTCTCTGCTTGCAATTTGGGACTTTCCTTTCACACCTAGTTTATTTCTAGAATCTTTTGACACTATTCTTGCAATTAAGTGACAAAATAATTTTTTTCTTATTTCATCTTTAAGCTAGCATATATAACTCTATAGTGCTATATATACAGGGTAGGGCATGGCTAATAAATGTGTTTCTTGCTATTTTGTTCAGTCTCTGAAGTGTATTTGTCCCACAGTCATGTCAAACAGGTATGTCTGCATCTGCCTCATGTGACTGGGCAAATTACCACTGCTTGAAGACCCCTGGGAGACTCATCAGTGCTGGAGTGCCCTTGAGAGCACACAGGAGCGTGCAGTCTGTCAGTGCAGGAGCTTGTTCCTTGTGAGTCTGTTGAGCAGACCCGCTTCTCCAACATTTTATGCACAGTCAGCTTTGTGCTGCTGGATGCTAGTGGTGGAGAAGTTTGTGAAATGTATTAGGACCTCAAACTCACTGGTACCATTTGATTCTGAAGAGCAGTGTTATTAAATTTTTTATAGATATAAGCATATATATATATGTACGTATATATATATGCATGTATATATGTATGTATGTGTGTGGCTATAATAATGAGACCTTACAAAAAATGTCTGAGATATCTGAGATTTCAGAGATGTTTTGCATCTGGAGTATGAGGAAAAATATGAAAAATTGTGGAACTGTGGTTATCATTCCTAATTTATTTTGTTCATTTTTATTAAAATATTTTTCTTGTTTTGAACAACCTTAAATGTCATCAAGCAGCAGTCCACATTTCCTCAGCTGCAATCCTTAGAGACACAGAAAATATTTTGAATATTTTTAAAAGGGAGGTCAATCACAGCATTACAAGAATAAAGAAAGTTTCATGATGTGTTGAAGAAGTGTGTGAGTGTAGGAAAAGAAATTTAATGTGTGATAGAGCATCTGTTAGTACGCACTTATAAATTCTACCTAAAAGATGAATTAATGTCTATGATCCATTACATACAAACTTACACACATATGTGTTAAAGCATGTGAGAGATCTGTGATGTACAAGATAATGGGTTTACTGATCACAAGCACAAATATCAAAAGCTAGCAAATGTTACAGGAGAATTGGGTTTTTCAAATGAAAGATATTTTCCCCATATAACTAAATTCAGCAGTATATACACTGCAGATTTACATAGAGCTGAGCCTGGCACAGCCTTATCAAGAACAATTACGAAAACATTCCAATTTAACAATATAACCTTTGTTTTTACACTAATTCAAGACTAGCACAAACTTTATGCCATGCCTATTCAAGATAAAAGAGAAATATAGACTCCTGGGTTTTTTATGTAAGGAGCAAAACCTTAGAGAGTGAAAAAGAAGCTGTCCACATTTGGAAAGAGGAAATACAAATACAGTATTTCAAAAAAACCCAAAAACACATGCAAAGCCCCAGAATATATGGAATGTAACAGTTTTACTAAAACATTGTCTAAATGGAGACATGTAGGACTCAGTTTTACTAAGGAGCTGTCTATATGGAGACATCTGGAAAGTATTACTCTGAATTAATAGAATAAATAAAATCACATTAAAATATATCAGTTGAACTGAGATAATATGTGAGTGTGCACCTAAGGTGGTAGTAGTTCAGTTAGGTTACTTCACCCCTAAAATGAAATAAACTAAATCAAACTGAAGCCAAGATGGGTTCAGTCACCATATGTCAGCAGTCTGTAGATACACATGGCAAATTCAAGGTCATCTCAGGGCTTAGGTAAGAACCACAGGCTAAATCAACCACATAAAGAGTTACTGTGGATCATCAATAAATTATGTGTGTGTCTGTGGCGTTTAATTCTCAACAAAAATGCTCACAGGAATTCAGAATTTTTTAACTAATTCTGTAGTGATTTTTTTTGCAAGCATTGCTATTAAAAGTGAACAAGCTGTCTAGATTCACTTCACTAAAAGCCATTAAACTATTTAGAGTTTACAAATGGATGAAAAATACAATCATATTATTTGTTTACTTAGGGAGTGTGGACTACCTTGGATGGACTCCTCAGGACACTAATTTATTTAAGATTGAAAATGCCTTCCTCTTCTTCCAAACCACACCATTTCCTGGTATTGAAATTTCATTATAATGTATGCAGGTAATACCCAGGTGAAGACTTAGTGGAGCTACCTGGAAAACACTGTTTTTCCAGAAAATCTATTCCTTTCTGCACATTGTGACTCAAAGAAGCTTCACAGAGGAGCAGAACAGCCTTGTTTGTCACCTGTTTCTTCCTGGGTGTGCAGTAGGTGACACAGTCAATCTCTTTCCATCCTGGAAACAGTCTCCTGTGTGTGAAGGATGTGAAGGGTGAAAAACCTCATTTCTGACTGATTCAGTCACAAAATGCATGGACTAAAGACTTTTTACCTCTTTCCCTTCCTGTCCACTCTCTCTGACTCTCAGGTGCCCATGGCCTCACTTTCAACTGAAGTTCATATGTGGTGCCCACGGTTTTTTTTTTTTTAAATAGGTTATTAATGCTGTAAAAATGCTTAATGGCTATGATATAATATATGCCATGATTGAGAGGATAGGAGATAGTGGACTTTTTTTACATACATCATGACTATATCACAAACTAAAAGAGAAAATGGAGGGTCTGACATATAAGTAGAGGTATTTTTTAATCCATCCTATTTGTTAGCAGAAATTTGGAACTGCCATGTAAGGACATCCACTTGCTGTTTTCAGGTAGATCAATTCAGGAACAGCGAATAGTGGTTTCTATATCATCAGAACTTTGGTTATTTTTCTTCCTTTTCTAATGTAACAGTTCACCTCTCTGAGTTACCAAACAAAACTGCAGATTCAGGAGGATAACTGCCTGTTATCTGGTTAAAGTTAGAAAGATTTAATTATCAATAATAGGAACCAACTCAGTTGAAAGCACATGCTCTTCTATACCACTTTGCTGAAAGCAGTTGGTTCAGCAGCTGAAATGTTTCTTTAATTTGTGCCATCTGCTAACAGTCACCTGGACCCATTGCCATTATTGCAATCAGGCATCTCAGGGACACATTGGCCATGATTCAGCTCCCCAGCCAAGTTCTTTTCCATTGTTGATAGTAATTGTGGGTGTAACAAGGTTCATTATTATCTTCCCGTGCAACAAGGGCTCTCGTCCCAAGCCAGAATTACTGCACTTTGTGGACTGCTCTTCAAAGGCCTCAGATCAAACACAACAAATGAACATATGGAGCATCAGAATACATATATTTTTTAAACAAGAAGAACATTCCTTAAAATAAAAATATTTATTTAAAAAGCATCCATGCATTTTTGAACAGACACACATCTTTCTATTTCAGATAGGAATAACATTTGCTAAGCTACTGGATATTCCTGTACACATGGAAAAAAATAGATGCTCAATTTTAAGCAAGCAAGCCAACCATTTCAGTACTAAAAATTTCAGTATGAGAAGGTTGCTATAATGGCATGGCCAGGAAGAAAGACTCTCTACAGAGATGAAGAGATCCTGTTGGATGTGGGACTCATGGTCACAACAACTCCTTTAGCACCTCTGGAAAGTCTATCGTAAAAAGAAGGCAGACCATGGTATTATCTATCTTATTTTTCATTTGTAGGAATCATTGCTTCATCAGTTATAGAAATCTCCTTCCAGAATCATAAATTAAACCATTAAAATCCAATAAGGAAGTGGATAGCATGGGGCTGTAACTGGGGTTCACTGGGAAGCATGCCAATCTTCCTGCTAACTTCCTGCTATCCACTGTGTGTCAGGAAGGACCACACATATCACTGTGCATCCAGCATCTATCTTCTCCAAATCCTCATCAAGATTAAGCTCTCAATGGCTGCAGAGATGTCCATATGGGTAACCGTAGTGTCTTTAACAGAAGATCACCAAGGATTTCGCTTGGTGCTCTATTAAGTGCTACTATTAAGTGCTGCCCCAGAGTCCCTATACCTCCACAGCTCCCTAGAGCATGCAGAAATAAGCAATGGTGGTCCAACAGTTCCTCTGGGAGCCTTTGGCATCAACCTTCCTCTGAGAATGTGGACTTGGAGGAAATTCTTCTTCATTATCAGATGACGGGGTGGGTACCAGGAGAGAACATTGCTTTGTCTTTCTCATATCATAAGCCATATGAGGAAAGGCCAAAATCCTGCCTCATTTAATTCAGACTTAATGTTTTGTAAAACAGGTAAATAGCTCAGTGAACAGATTAAAAAATTGGGACAGAGTTAAGCACATATGATGTCAATGGTGAAGGTTCAGTCAAATATACTAAGCAATATGGCTTCAAATTCAATATTGTGCTCAGATAGTATCAAAACCAAGAGCTTATCTGCAGTCTCAGACTTGACTGAAGTACTTATTTAGTCCACCTTTTGATTAAAGTGGAAAATGACAGGGAATCAGAATACATTTCTAGCAACTTGACTGTGTATTTGTTTTTACTTAACTGTTGCACTGGAGACTATTTTCTACTCAAAGCCACCCATTCATGCTAAATCTGGTAATAACAGAGATATTTTCTTTGCCAATCACCATATTTTTTTACAAAATTTCTGTGACAGAAATTTATTTACAGCACCACTGGCAGCACTATAAAGCTAAAAAATTCTTACCTAAATCATATAAATCTATGTGTCTGCTCAACCTTCTGTATCCATGCACCTACTCCAGACAGGCGAACAGCTCCCAAGAGTACAGACAGGTTTTAACCCCATTGTCACAATCCTGACAGCCCTGTTTCCATGCCAGATTTCTACGAGTGACCAAACATACCGGAACAGTACATTTCAGTATAATAGACCAGACGTCTTGTGGAAGTCATGATCATGCCTCACTTTACTGTAGAATATTTAAATTATTTTTAAGAAATTCTTTGCAATCTTGCAACTTCTTAGATTACTTACACTGCAGAATATAAAGGAAAATTATGTTAAATGCGATCAGAATTCTCATTTACTATATTAGTTTTGACCTGTTTATATTATTTTATATTATGAACAAGCGCAAAATTTTTATTTTCAAATTAGGTAGACTTTTGATAAATAAATGTCCTGATTTGAAACAAAGTTTTCAAAAGTTATAGACTTTTGATAAATAAATGTCCTGATTTGAAACAAAGTTTTCAAAAGTTATGAAAATATGTTTTGATTTACTTGCATGATTTCCTGTTGTTTCAAGACTGTATTTTGTGCAGTCAGTCTGGGGTTTATGGCAGAAGAATAGTTAATATCTTCAGAAAGTTGATCACTTTTCAAAATACCTCAATTTAAATCAGAAGAGTCAGAAAAAGTATATATGTACTATGTAATGTATAATCCCAGCTAGAGACCTGAAATGCACATAATGTCAAGCAACTAAATTATATTAATACAAAATTTTCCCATATTAAAAAAAAATCACATTCTGTACTAAAACTGTTTCAATAAGATCAAGTTATTGAAAAAGATATTGAGAGAAAAAGATAAAACATTTACTTTACCATCTCCTGTTTAAGGAAGTTCAAGAGCTGATAAAAATTACTTAATTTGTTCATACGTTCCTTACCTTTTATGTGTATTTTCTCTATAGTGTAGCTTTATCAACAATTTCTGAAAATGTAAAATGCACTTGATTTTTCCTTCAGAGAATGTTCATATGATCATAGTCTCACTTTCAACAATGGTACTTCGCGTTACTTACACAGTCTGAGTTGTGAACTGTGACTTATTTAAGAAAGATGTTGCCACATCCATAAGCTCCAGTGCATTCCAGCAGATTCAGATGCCCCACCAAACCACTTCATGAAATCCAGGGGGTTTCTAGTGTGCAGCCCACCGACTGATACGTTCATATGTGGCATGCCTTGGGAATTCTCAAAATAGAAGAAAATTTAGAAAACTGAACTAAAGTCTAGAAAATCAAGTTTGCTAAGTACTTCCAAGCGCTGAAAGTTGGTCATTATTATATAAATTGCTAAATCTATGCCCCATTTGGGGATTGCTCATGTTAGCGTTTCAGTGTGGATGGGACACAAAATTTTAAAGTCACTGTTCCGTTCCCATTGACTTTGTCTTGTTTTGCATCACAGAGTTGTTTCAGGGCATGCAAAGTGGACAAGAGCAAACCCCCAAGAGCAAAGCTCATGCTTTCTCATCCCTGACTGGCACTCCTATTCATGGAACCAGTCCAGAATGAGCCTGCACCAACTCCCTGCAGGTGTGCAGGGAAGGAGGATGTGGGACACAGAGCATGACCAGTTGGACCCGTGGTTCTGCCTAATCCACTACCTAACACCCTAACGGACATAGTGACTTGTTGGCCCAGGAAAACTGTCCTTTTTCCAAACAATTTCCACTTGAGAGTCAGGGAGTTAGGCGATATACTGTTCCTGCTAGGCTGGTTACATGTGGCCAGTATGTTTTGTTTCAGGCTTAATTATCCTTCTTCCCTGTGCAAGGTGCCTGCAAGGAACAGAAAGGTACCAAGCATTTTTAAGATACTGAAACGGAAGTGGCTTCAGGATAATATGTAGGAAAATATGCCAGTGGAGTTACACCATAGCAGAGGGTAATCTGAGTTGTCCATGACTTGAAAATAGCATGGAATTAACATCCTTCAAAAACTTATTTTTTTGAAAAAGTCAGAGAAAGGTATGTAGAACAAACTGCCCCAATCTGACAGCTCTTTAGTAAACTGAATTTACCCTTCCCAAGATGACACTTTAAAAAGCCCCAGACTAGCAAAATTGAATAAGCCATATGAAACCAGTTAAAAATCCCAGAAAAGAGTTAAAATGGAGCATCAGGAGAAGCCACCATGACACCTGTCAGCATAGAGTTACATTTCAAAGGAATGAGCATAGGCAAAGCAGGCAGAGGCACAAGTGAGGCCTGCAGCTGTCAAAGTTTTTTAATGGAAAAAAAATTTATCTTTTGCTCATGTTCTTGAAGAAAGCACAAAAATCTCCATTGCTCAAAACTACATCCCACTTGAAATTCATACCCAGTAAATTGCAACTTTCAGTCGAATGATAGTTAGGTAGAATGTAAACTGGTATATGAAACAACCAGGAGACTAATGAAAAAAATTAAATAAATCATAAGGTTTCTTAGCATTTTGTTTTAACTTTTCTTTGGTATATCTTCATCACTTAGATGCTAAGTGTTTTGGGTTTTTTTTTATTTATTTTTTTTTTTTCCCTTTCACTGTGTGGTTACATTTACTGATGATACATTAGGCTTGTGGTGCTTTGGCTTTTTTTCCTCAAGTGGTAGTTCCTCTTGATAACCGTCTGAAATCCTATGTTAAGCTTTCTTCATTTCCCCTCTCTAGTTTATGTTGGTCCCTGAATTCTCAGTATTTTGGTATTATGACAGAACATTTCCAGCTCCAGGATTACAATGTTTTTTATCCATGTGTGTCATGACTAAGAATTCAATTACATCTAGGGATAATAAAAACTACAACAGTGTAAGCTGAGTATTAAAAAACAACTTCTTTGTTTTTCAATGACATCTAAGCATCAGAGTACAGCAAAACAACAAAGAATGACACAATGAGGCATAAAATGTCTCTCAATAGTATTCTCAGAGAAAGCCACAGAAAATGGTTTACTTTTAAGACAAACAGGCCAAAAGATTCAGACTCAGAACTCTACAAAGGGGAAAAACTTTCAAAATAGAATTAATTGAGGAAAAGCCTGATATTTTGACACAGCAAATGGTAGGGATGGAGGAGACACAGGTCAGATGCCAAACATAAATTATGAGAGGGGCCATAAACATGAACCAGATTTCACACATAGAAAGGGAAAAGGTTTGAAGAGCCTTTAACGTTAACAATAAAATTTTGAAGTTGATTCTCAGCTTTAGAAGTAGTCAATGCAATTGCCCGAGTAAAGGGTAATATGAGAGTAGCAAAAACAGTAATAAATTTAAAAAGAGGCACAATTTTGAACAGATTGCAAGCAGAAGGCCAAAGGATTAGAATTACTACAAGTTCATTATTGTTAGAAATAACTGGGGTCTGATAAAGAATCTTGGCTGAAAAATTCTAAACAAGTATAAAAATAGACTATAAATAGGTTAGTTATTATGCATCCCACAATTACACAGAGCACACCTGTGCCTCTTTCATCACTGAGATTGAGATATTTTGACAACGACTTTTAACTAAATGTTCTCAACTGCACATTGTCAGCGATCAGCCAATTGGAAAAGCCTCATTTTTCATCAATGGAAAGATCAGAAGTCTTTGGGAGTTAAGATATTGGGAAAACCTGACATTTTGTATATATTTGGCTCAAATGTCCAGATTTGAGGAACTTTTAGGAACTCAGATTTCGGGAGCTTTGAGGTATCATTTATGGCATATGTATTTCTAAACAGTTATTTTTTTTCCAGCTGCCAGGAGAAAAAAGTATTTAAAAATGCAAAAGAAGCTAGGAGAGATTATCTAGGCTAGGAGAGATTATCTAGGCAATGTTCCCTAGGATAAAATAATTTTCCAGCAATATACTCAGATGATGATGACCCCACAACTGTCACTGTCTATGCCTATATCTATTCCCATTCCCGTTATTAGTATTTAAAAGCTTCTCTTCACATCCCACATTATATCTTGACAAAATGTAAACAGTTGACTCTTTGTGCTATACATTATAGACATGGCAAAGAGATTATCTCTTTCTTTTCACAGTGGCCTTTGCATACTTGAAAACAGTTATTGTGCTTGACTTCTGTCTTTCATTCTCTAGATTCAGTAACTCCAATTCTTAAGCATGCAAGGAAATACATTTTTAAATGTATTTTTTATGCTTAAGAAGTGGATTGAATAGTTCTTGTATTTTAAAAAGTAAAAATCTTCTTTAAGATACTTCTTTATTTTAAAAAGTAAAAAACAAATTACTTCAATGGGACCAGATAGAGACTCTCTCATACGGTAAAATAAGCTTTATTCATTGGTTGGAACAAGGCTCCATTGAGTGCACTGCAATTGAGAGGAAGAAAAGCAGTTTGGTAAAACCATGTTGAGGCTACTTACAACTAAAGTTTGAAGTTGAGAAGTTATGAGCACAGAACAAAGATGACTTCTCAGAAATAGATAAATGTACAGTTAGCACCACCCCCAAATGAGGCCGCAAGTGAATAGTAGAGGACAGCCTAAAAAAACCACATCAACTGGAAATGAGAAATTCGGGAGTTCACTCATCAGGGCGTGAGCACCTAGGGGTGGCATGGAAAGGTTCTATCAATGGCTCGGCCTCTGCCCACCTCTTTCACAGGGATGGCCATGTGAGGATTGCAATCCACTGTTCTTCATCGCTTTGTAAGTCATCACTTCACAGGATTAATGACTTTGTTAAGTCATTGATCTTTTTATTGTTTCCAGTTTTACTTAACCACGTGGAGTCTAATCGTCATTTAGACTGAGATGAGGGCAATCTTGACACACAACCTAAACATATAAAAAAAAAAAGCTGCATCCCTTCTAGAAACTCATTTCCTGCTCTTGCCCTTGGCATTGGTTTAGGAGGTCAGAATACCAAGAGACTGCTCTCATTTTTGACTTCTGCAAGCAATTGACAGCAAATTGGTCAGTTCTGTCCAGCAACAATAATTTTTTACAGCAAGGTTAAAGACTGTAAGCTCAAAAAGAAAACCAAAAAACCACCTGATTTTGACAGGATAGCAAAATAATTGCAAAAGTGGTAACCTATGCTAATTGAATTCCGTTTTTTAATGCAGCATAAATTGAAGTGAAAAGTTTTCATTTTTCTTTTTCATCTTTCTTTTTCTTTTGAGTGCACAGAAATATGCAGTGGAAGTGAGTGAAAGCATAATTTCAAGAGCATAAAGTTTAAGTTCAGTGGATTACAGAACATTTGTGACCCTAATTGTAACAGACTTCCTACAATAGGTTTTCCACATTATCTCCAGTATGCAATGAATATACTTGTCAAACAGCCATTGATCCTATGTTCTAATGGAACCACCTTTCTTAAGCACATTGTCGCTTTTATTTTTACAATAAACATTTGTCCTAAACGATAGCACTTATGTGAAATACAGTGTTTGTAAGGGCCTTGGGAGCTGCATCTTGTGAACAGAGATGTAGGTACAGCAATATGTTCTGTCAGTCCTGAATGCATTGTTAGTGCTACAATAACAATCTCTTCTCCACCCCACATAATACTTATGCAGAGCCTAAAGCTGTGAAGCTTTCTGTACTACAGTTCAAGCTTAGAGTGATTTATACCATTTTGCATGCAAACACTTGAAAATTGTAGTCTATCCTGGTAATTCTGACACAACTCTAGCGGCAATAGCAGGTGTCACTTGATTACAGTATCTTCTGCTTATAACACTGCCGTGGTAATTAAATCATGTCAGAACTGGAAAAACCAAGAGTAGTAAAGATTTTATGACAGAGAAATTCAGAAAATTTTTAAAGCATGATCTGCTGTGGCATTAAAAATGGAAAATTGTGTTCCCACCCATAATGATTTAGCACTGAATTATAGAAATTGTTGAAAATCATGAATATGATGGCAGTTACTACTAGTATTGAGCATTACATACTCACAGAAGTGCTATGATAAATACATTTAAATATCTTTACTGCTGCAAAACCTGGAAAGGCAATTAGTGACAATAAAATTTGTATTGAATTTGGATAAATTTTAGGTGATTAGCCTTCTTCTAAATGCAATTTCTGGCCAAGAAATCCATAGGGACACATGACTTATCCACATTTATTACTCATTAGAGCACAGTAATTCCTGTCATGGCTGAACAGCAAGGAATTAATCATCATAAATTCAGATCAGCTAATGGACTGAGTCGTCCTTTTTTCCCAGGAACAAATTCCTAGGTGAAATATATGAAATATAAATTGGCCACAGCAAAGAGAAGTACATTGCAATAATAGGCATAGTAGATATATACAGTTATTATGCTCAATATGTATATACATGCATGTAGTGTATATTGATAATGTATTAGAAGAGTAGATTTACTTATGAACTCTCTTACATTTCAAAGAGCACAGATAAAGTTTGTGCATGCCCTCTTATCAGTAAATTCACCTCCAAATATTTCAAGATAAATATGTCCTATGAACAGAATTTTGTCACTCTTCTCTCAGGCTATGAATCTTTCCTCTATTGAGTAACAGGACAATGAGTTTGGTCTATACCTTTTTTTAAATGCCTTTCAGCTCTTCCTCCTCCAATGTAACAAACTTAGATTTTTCAATGTAATACAAGCAAAGTAACAACTGAAAAATTTTTATGATTAGATAGACAGAGTTCAACAGGCCAAAAGATTCAGTGATTTGAGGACAGCAGTCTGTGCTTGACTGCTCCAAAAATTTCTGTTGAAGTCACACTGGAGTGGAACACAAACCTGAACATTTTAAGGTGGAGAACATTTGAAAAAATACAGCCGTTAAATTACTTATTACCTTCAACCCATCTTTAAATTCTTCTGTATTAACTTTCAGGGAAAAAAGAAGATAAAAATTAATATTTGAATCAGCTTGCTTTGGTGTCTTTCTGCTGCAATGAAGTCCTTGGAAATTCTGTTTCCATTTTCCAGAGATTATACTGATGAATTTCATAAAAGTTTGAAGTAGGATTCATTATGTGATCTGAAAACCCATATCTTCTGAACTTAATTTAACCTTAATTTTTATAATTAGAAAATTCCATCTAGTTTAAGATTCTTCTTTTACTTTATTTTGTACCTACTTTTCTTAGTACAGATATATTTAAAAAACCAAAAATTCTACATTCAATTCCTTATGTCTTTAAAAGAAATGTAATTTTCTCTATACAAATAAGACAAATTCTTAATATTTTCCTAGACATGGAATTTATGTTTGAACAAAATTGATTCTATCTTCTCAGTGTGCTTTGGTTTGTGGTTTGGGTCTTATGTAGGGTGTGCAGACTGGATGATTTTTAGGTTGAAAGCAAGCCCAAATATATGCTCCTGAGGACATCTAATGTGCTCTAACAATAGCAGACTTTCAGCCCAAGAGACCAGACTCAACATAGCCCAAATAAAATGCACTGAAGGTCATCAGGTCCTCACTATCAGTCCTGCAGGTCTTTATTCCAATCCTTAGTGCGATCCTTACCTTTTTAAAATACACATATTTCTATCTTTTTTCTCTATGCCTTCTTCAGTGCAATCAACTTTTGAAAATGTGTATGTCCTCAGGTTTCCTGTGTCAATGCATGTAAGTCCATCTCCATCATATTATTCATCATGGTACATTTCTTTTATGATAGTTCAATAGAGTCCTATATAGATGATGCCTTGAAAAATTACTGCCAGAAAACACCATTACCAATCTGGATTTGCGCATGACATTAGAAAATGTATTTAATTAGACTGGTCTCAAAATTGGTCCACAGGTTATTCATGGCATTACATTTTTTCAAGCTAGTAATTCCCTTCACAGCATAATCCATTATCACCTCCCACTTAGCTCTTCTTATCCACTTTAAAAGTTCTTATACTAGCCCCATATTATCAAATTCAATTCGTAATTTCCCTTGTGGCACCCCATCAAATGCTTTAGTGAAATCTAGACTGACTACACAGAACATATTTCCTCTGTCAACTGCCATTTAAAACCCAGGGTAGCAGGGTTAATCTGACATGATCTACCTTTGACAAAAATGTTTTGCATTTTATCCTGTGTTCTATTTATCTCCCTATATTTATTCTTAGTTTTATATATATGTATATACATTGAAATATTTGCATATTATTGATGTTGGTCTATTAAGCTTATTATTACTTGAGTAACTTTTAAACTTCTTTTTAGTAAACATGATGTTTATTTCTCAATATTAAAAAATCATCTTGAAGTTTATATACTTATTTAACTTTGACTTGCTGAATGTGCAATGTCAGGTCTTTCAACATTCTGATATAAAGATTGATGAAGCTGGAGGTAGAGTAAAAATTCAAAGACATTTGAGATTAAACAATTTCTTTACCACAGACACCTAAATTTATATTAATTAAAAATGTTTTCCAGTCATAAACTTGTATTTTTGTAATAATGACTGGTAGTAATACCTAGTTTGCCTTTATGCTTTGTATAAGACAGAGAATCATCATTTAAAGTACATTATACCACATAAGGGGACAAGTGGAAAGAAAATAGATAAAGTCAAAGTTGGCACCTTGACTTCAGGTGATGATGAACTTGCCACAATTCTCTGTAGGCTGTTACAGTGCCTAAATATATTAAAAATAGAAATCTTATATTTAGTTTGCATTTTAATAGTTTTAGCTTTCAAGAGTTAAAGATCCATCACGTGCATTCACCTATCCTTTTCTGACACTTTGCAAAATTCAGGTACTTTGGGATACCTTGAAACATGGAGTGCTAAAATGAATAGAATAATACTGATGATAAAAACTGGGGAAAACTCATGATTTCAACAAAGTTTTATAATAATATATATTATAATAATAAATTGGGTCATACATTTACAGCAATTAAAAGCAGGTGCTTCAAATCAAGTTGCGCTGTGTATAAAATATAGCATATTTGCATAACTAAGCAAAATCTATTACTAATAGCAGTTACAGAAATAAATGTTTCCTCAGTGACAGTAAGGTTTCCTCGTAATATCCTTATTTTGAGACACTATTTTTCTCGGTCAAGAAGTTGTTGAAAGATCCAGGGAAGGACTTCTGTACCTGAGCAGGCCTTTAGTGAAACTGAGGAAGTTCAGATTGATGCAAAATTTCACCTACACTGCTGCAGGTTTTTATGTGCTTCAGATTCCTACTTGACTGAATTTCAGTTTCCTGAGAGACAGGCCAATATACCAACTAAGTGTATTCTTAGGGTAGATCTGAATAACTGTTTAGTATTACTTTAGCTGATTATCTGATCTCTCTGGAGAGCTTCAGCTGGGTAGATGTATCCTCTTTCATGAGAATTACGTCAATGAAGACCTGGATGCTGGATCCCAGTCAGAATAAAAATATTGAGTTCCTTGTGGTTGTTAGGGACAGATCACCAATCAAAATTATTAAAAAAACAACCTGATTAGTTTGGGCACTTCTATTACTACAGACTGAAAGGTCCATTTAATTTTCTTCTTTTTTTTTTTCCTTTT
>VXBU01004993.1:45827-65766 GCA_013400315.1 Bombycilla garrulus
TGGCTCATTTCCCTGTCTGTCTTTAAATTTGGCCCATAATTGGTGTTGCACTGGGCTCATGGGAAATCCACAGGCACACTTCACTTCCAGGGGTGGCTATTTTCCTGCCCACCAAAATGTCAATCAATCTCAAACCGGCACAGATGTACACAAAGTAAAAGGTAGAAGCAGTAAAACCAGGATCCCTTTTCTGAAGACTATTAAATCAATTGTATTGACATAAAAGAACAAAAAAAAAAGTGAAAATNNNAAAAACAAAAAAAAAAAAAAAAAGAAGTCTAATCACCATTTCAAGCATGGAACTAGATGATTTAATGTCTTTCTTTCTGTCTGACCCCCCCACCCCCCACCCCTCCCTCTTAAATTAGTGTCTCTCAAAATTTTAGTATTTTTTGGAGCTAACAAGGAATTCAGACTGGTACAACACACTCATTAGAGCTGCACTCCAAACAGCATGCTGCTATTTTCATACAAAGGATAAGAACTGATCAAGAGAGGAACTATAACTGACAAACACTCAACCCACAGGCACCGTAAAGTAGTTGCTGTAGGTGGGTTGTCCAAATAGCTGTGGAGGCTGAAGCCCATGGGCTGCCTTCAATGTGGATGATTCAGTTTGAAACAAGGTGCTTGTTTCCTCAAAGTACACATCTTGTGAAGATAAATGCCTTGATTTACCTGACAAAAAATGTAGGTATGTTGTGGGAAAATAGGGTGTTTTCCCCTTTGTAGGGAATTTATGAACATATGATTATGCTCAAGAAACAAATCAAAAAGGCTAAAATTACATCTAATTGGATTCACTTTAGGTCACCATCTACCTGTTTACTGGAAATGCTGGGGCACATGAGGAGATGATAGTCAAGGCTCAAAACTATTGCTAACTAAAATAAATGCTACTGCTCCAGAAATAGAAATAACATCTGCAGTCATTTCTGTAACAGAGGCTAAACATTTTGAAGTTCTTGTCATTATCTTCTCCTGCATCTAAAACAGGGTTAGCTTCAGTCATACTGGTTTCAGTATGCATAGAGTTCTTGCTAAGTATTTGCCCTTAAAAAAAGACTAAATAATGCGAGCAGGCTTCTTCTCATTGAATTAAAAGGCAAGCAAATGCATGCTCCTCAAAGACACAAACTGGATCACAGGCTCTAGCAGCAGTATATATAAAAGGGGGAATCTTATCAAAGTTTACAAAAATCTGCAAAGAAGATGGGCCAGGCTCTTTTCAGTGTTATTCAGTGGAAGGACAAGACATAACAAGCACAGACATAGGAGGCTTCCTCTGAACATTAGGGACCTTTCTTTGCTGTGAGGGTGACCTGCAGGTTACTCAGAGAGGTTGTAAAATCTCCATCCATTAAAGTCTTCAAAAGTTGTATGGACACAATCCTGAGTTGCATGGGGAGGTTGGATCAGATCATCTTGAGAGGTTTGTTCCAAACTCAACAGGCCCGTGACTCTTCGAATTCTGTATGAAACTTCACTCTCTCCTGAAATGAAGTGTCCTAGAGTGTCATGTAAGCAGTACCCACAGCCATTGTTCCTTTGCTTCTAAAAATATATCAATAGGATATCAGGGTGGCACAAGCTGTCAACTGTTCCACTCCTAACACACATGATCTTGTATTTGTGTCCCAAGTAAGAAAGCACCAAAGTAAATATTTCTGCCAACTTTATGTTTAATAAGGGAACTCACTGCTAGAGTGCTTCAATAACATCTAGTTATAGACTGAATCTATCTCATCTGAACCACCTACATAGATCCAAAACTGGGAAGTGAAACACTGATTTCTAATTGAAGAGAAATCACACTCAAACAATCCTATCAACTCACAGAACGGCAATATTATGATAGCAAATGTAATTTCATTAGTGAAAAATTACGAACTTTGTGCTTTTACTGCAAGTTTTAAATTCATACATAAATTAATGCATATTTGCCACTTTATCACAGTCAGGAAGAATATATAATCATAGTTTGGGGTGAGGAGCAATAGTTTGGCAGGAATTCTCTTTTATTCCCTGCTATAAATTTGAAAAGATCACAGGCAAAGTTTTGGGGGCAGGGAAAAGGAAAAAGTTTTAGTTCTAATTAGAGCCAGATTACCCATTGCTGTACAGTTTACTGCAACAGTATTTAACCTGGATAACCCTTGTTAAGGCTTACATCTGGTTTCCTAAGGAGGTCCAGGTAAAGGGGAGACATTGTACTTCAACTTAGCATTTTGAACATAGACTCAGTAATCAATTTCTTTTACATTTTAATTTTTATTTAAGAAAAGTATATCACACTGATAAATTCCAAAATAACCTATATAGTGCACTAGCA
The DNA here is from genome assembly GCA_013400315.1 of Bombycilla garrulus. Lineage (NCBI taxonomy): Eukaryota > Metazoa > Chordata > Aves > Passeriformes > Bombycillidae > Bombycilla > Bombycilla garrulus. Next base: position 48,160 of record VXBU01004993.1, read on the forward strand.
GATGAAAAAATCATGCATAAAAGGGAAATATAAGGACAGATACACACAGATGCTCTCCCTGTAGCAATACCTATTTTTCTGACTGAATGTATGGTCCCAGATACACTGAAACCAGCAGCCTCCAACAGTGTGGTTATCCTGGATTTTTACAGTGTACCGCTATACTTCATTTTTCTGAAAAGAAGGAAGAATCTATAGGCACTATGTATTCCACAGTCCTCTGACCTATGAAAAGGTCTCCCTATGGTCCTGCTGTACAGAACATACACAGAAATTTTCTATCCTAGACTGACCCTTTTAACTGGTTGTTCCTACTTTTTATACACCAGCATGAAAAAAATGAAGAAATATCTTGTTTCCATAAGCAAGCTTGCACCTTGAGATGATCCACACTTGTCTTTGACATGGTTATCCGGTTACAGCTCTGGCTATAGTGTGCTCCCATGGAATCCATTACATAAACAATTTTAAATCTAGAAAGTGACTTTACAGAGTTGCAACAGCTGTGAAGCCACTTGTATTTGTGAAGGGATTGGTTCCAGAAAAGAGCAAACTCCAAATGCATCTTTTCTCAAGTCATATCCTGCATTGCAGATATTAATGATTAGGCTAATAACAATGGGACAGCAACAGCCAGAGTGGCAAATTCTCAATATTCACAAAGTTGTCCGTCAAAGACAATGAACTTGGTGGGTTTTTGGTGGCTTTTTTCGGGAGTTTTTTGGTGTGGAACATGTGAATACTACTTTTCAAGATATTATTTTCCTATGCCAGTGTTTTAAATAAGCAATCTATATTGTGTAGCTGTTGGGTATGTTTGAGTGATATGATCTTGCCAAGTAGGGAGTGGAGTGCCTTGTATAGAATAAATTTTATGTTACTTAAAATATAAAGATGAAGCATAATCTGCATTTGCCTGTGGTGACTCATGATAATTACTGTATTAAACTTTGATAACAGCATTTTTTCCTCCCCTCTGTCTCATCTCATCTTTCCCTGTACTACCCCCGGGCTTCAGCAGGCTTTGCCAGCCTTCTGGTAATATTCTGTTTTGTACAGTGCCAATAAAGCTGTCTATCATCCCAGGTCTCTGCTTCCTGGAATCATTAATACTGTGCTTTGGAAATTATTGGAGGCAGAAGGCTCCACAATTGTACTTACTGGTTCAGCCTGGTTCCCTGAAATTAGGTTTAGTGCATTTTCAAAAGGAGAATTTTGCAGATAGGAGTCCAAATGGATTTTCAACTAGGCTTCAACCTTTCTGAAACCTATGGATGTTGAAAAGTCTTTTACTAGTTGCCATGCCAACTGACACCACAGAAACACTCTGCTGTGTGTTCATCCCCTAGAAAGCTTCACCAGATGTCTTCAACAAATTGCCCATGAAAAGACTTGGGTCTGTCAGTCTTGTTAGGAGATAAAAATCAGACTGAAATGTCCCTGCCTCCACTTCTGATAAAACCAGCCCATAAAATATATAGACCTGCAGAACTCTCACAGAAAACCAGCAAAATCTCTCACCCCCAACCTAACTCCCCCTCACTTCCTGTAGCAAGATTTTTAAAATATTTATGTTCTTATTTCTACATGAAGCACAAGGCCATTATGCTTTGCAGCTGACGTTGTCTGGCAGTGCAAAGCTAGAAGCATCTGGTTGGCAGCAAAGAAAGAGAACAAGTTGATAAATTATTGATTTACATAAATCAACGCCCTTTAAATATTGGCCTTTTGAAGGAAAAAAAAAAACCCTCTTTTTTAGTGTCAGCTAGAAAAGTGTTAAGATGATAAACAACTTATCAGGTGCTTTGAGATTTTCAGTCCTTACCTCCGACATCAAATATCTCTTTGTAATATACTGTCATTCTCTGATGGGGCAGTACAGAAACACAAAAAATATTTGTCCTTTTTTTCCTAGTGATCTAGTTCTTCAGCTTTTTTTTCCTTTTAATTTTTCCTTAATTTTTTTAATAATCATGTCTTTGCAAGAAATAACACTATGTTCAAACAATTCAAAAAAACACAGCAAATGAGGTTTAAGACAATATATATATATATATCTGTACACACACACATAAGCACATTTTGGGCACTGAGGGTACTGTATCAAATGCAGGAGAGCATGATTTATGTGAATAATCTAAAGCAAATTTGTAGAAGATAATATATTAAAAAATACTTCATTCCGTTATTTCAATGATTGTCAAATTGTCTTCATAGGAGACCAAAGAGTATCTTAATTAGGAGCTATACCATCATTTAATATACATAAATACATAGTTCATATGTATCATAATTTTTATACTGAAAATAAAAGTGGTTTATTACATGTAGTTCAATTAACCTTTAAAAGTAAAGGAATATAAATTTTCTATTTTATATATTTGTTTTTCCCCAAGTGTTTTTCTTTCAGACTAGTCTGTTACGCCTGAAACTTATAACACTAACTATTTTGCATTTTCATATGATATTATAGTTGTATGACATATACTCAATATAAACATCAGTCATCCAACAACCCTCAGTTCATCATCCAACTGTATTGTTCCACAAAGATGATGTTTAGAAATGCCATTGTAGCCCAAAGCATCGAGGTACATTCTTATGTGCAAAATCTTTCTTTGAAAATGAACTTAATTTTCAAACTGTTCAGGGAATAAGGCCGAACCAGCAAGTGCAATTGTGGAGCTTGCTTTCTCATTTGGGCATTCACAGAAAAGTGTTGATGTGAAGGCTCTGTCTTGGCTGTAAGCAAAATGTGAAAGCTGCAATGTGAAAAAGTTCCTTCTTCAGTCCCTTCATCACTGCTTCTTCTGGGAAAAGGAAGGTCTGTTGCTGTTGCCCTTCCAACACAGAAAAATTTTCATTGGAAAGATGTTGGGAGGTCTGTTATCCAGGCTTCTACCGAGGGTTGTGAGAAGGCAGAACCATGTGTCTCAGGGCTTTCCCAAGCCTGGTATTCAAAATTTCTGAAGATGCAGAGCACACTGACTCTCTGGGAAACCTGCTGCACTGTGGGATATCTCCATGAGGAAAAGGGCTTCCTTTTATTTCCAATATGAACTTGTCACATTTTAATATACACCTACGCTTTCTCATTATACTTTCAGGTTATCAACAGCCTGCACCTCTCTACCCAACATGCAGGTCACAAGCAGAAGGATACTCTGAGGTGCCCTTGAAGCCTTCCTTTCTCCAGGCTGTGGCAGCCCTGTCCCTCAGGGTGACCTCATAGTGCAGGTTCTCTGGTCCCTGAGGATCCGGGTGGGTCTCTGCTAGTCTCACACCAGTCTGGTGAAGTCTCTCCTGAACTGGGGACCCTATATCAGAAGAGGCTTTATTTAGGTGTAGTCCTCATATCTCTCTACCTCCTGGCTGGGCTCCTGCTCCTGCGATGCTGGATGCTGCTGACAGTGTTCACTGTTTTCTTGTCCCCTGACTTCCCAGGGCTGGGCTTGGCATTTCTCCATTCTGAACTGCACAAATCCTGTTACTCCAGTGTGACCCAGTTCCTCTGGATGGCAGCCCTGCTCTCCTGGGCAACTGGTCCCCTTAATTTGATGTCACCTGCCAGCCTAAGAAGAAAGTGTTACTTTACCTTCTTTTGGTTGTGGAAAATATTAAGAACAGAGACATGGTTCTCCACTTGTCAACAGTTCCCACATAAAGTATGACTTGTTAACCACTACCCTCTGCATTTGTTCTGGAAGCAAAAAAATTTAGTCACAGTGCAAAACCTACCTCCCTTCTAAATGAGAAATCAAACTCAAAAACTCTACCCACAGAGGAATACTGCAGAAAGTAGAAACATTTTAGGAGGAGAACAATTGTCACTTTAATACTGATAATACGTCACTATTTTACATGAAAGATATTCATATACTCCAAACACATCTTGGGCAGAAACTCCAAAATAATACATCCACACATTCTTATGAGAAGAAATTAAATCACATAACTTCCATAAACTGAGGTTTCCATTTTTTAAAAAGTGCTCTCAAATAATTGTTTTTTTTTTCCTTCACCACTGAAGAACTAAAAAGTTTTTGGAAAGAAGCCCCTTCCAAAATTGTTTTTTAAAGCTCACACCTCTAGAAATTGCATTGAAATATATTATGATATCCCTAGTACTGCAGTACTACTTACTGCAGTATATATAAAGTATCTAGGTATGAATAAATAAGTAAACATTTCCTAAAATTTTTTACTGTACTAAAACATATAGGTGCTCTAGTGTATTTTCTGGGTAAGTGGTTTAGTGGTCTAATAATATTTCTATTAGTCTACCAAACAATAATTGTCCACTGGCAGCCATAGTGGAGACTATTAATACTTTAAATACTTTGTAACTCCTGTTCCTTGCAGTTAATTTTTTTTTTGTTCACAGTAGAGATCTGTGCCAGAATTTAGCGACATACTCATGACATTCCGGCAGTGATCTATGGTACTGTATTACAAAAAAAGAAAAATTCACTAATATAATTACAAACAGAAAATGAAATATGCTGTATCTTGAGAAAAGACATCAAATTTGGGCAAATTTTCATTTTTAAAGAATGTAATAGTAGGCAAGAACAATAGTAACCTCTTCAGAGACATAATGAAAAGAGCGATAAGGAAGACATACCAATATGAACAAGAAAGGTGCTAATATTTCACGTGCCATTGCCTCAGAGTGGCTTTTTTGTTTCTACAACTCAAAATGTGGAAACAGAGTATCTGAAACAAATAATAAAGACCAGATTTTCAAGTCCTCATAGAAGATGCCATTATGCTTATGTCTTATAAAAGCTTGTCTAACCCCTTCAGAGTAACAGAGTTCTTTAATGTGAGCAGGGTTCTTTGATGAATGTTTCTTTGCAGCAGAAGAGCAGTCTTTACTTTCCTCTGCTTTGTCTTTCAACAGTGTGACACAGTTGCTGCTGCTCAAACGTTTGTGATGCCTCCAGTTCAATTTTCAGACACCAGCCACCCCTTAAGCAAACTGTTGTCCTGCAAGATGTGAAGACCTCTGATTCTTCAGCACTTCACTAACTTTCTATCGTCTTCATTTCTTGTCAGATGTGATCATGACACAAATGTCCTTGAATAGTTTGGGGGTCAATCCCTTGCAGCTAGGAAAAGATAAGCTGAATGACGGGATGAACTTATGTGTGGAAGGGACCTCTAAAGTCAGCCTTTAAAGAAAGAAAGACTATTGCAGACTCAGAAATGAAAAGTGAAAAGCCCTTAAACATGGTATTTAACTAAAGATGGGATTACTCAAGAAAAAAACATGGCAGGAGCACCATTTTCTACATCAGACACTGGAAGACAGTACATGACTTGTGATGCAATCTAGAAATAAGGCAAGGAAACAGTTTCTTTTAAGTATTGGCTTATATAATGACTGATATAATTGAAGAAGAGCTATGTTTTTCCATTTGTCAGTTTTGATGTGTACTTCAAGAACTTAATTAAACTGAATTGCAATTGTACTGACTGATGGATATTTTGATAAAACTCTACCATTAGAATTAGCATATGGAAACATATGTAGAAAGTTGTATAACCAAGGTGGAGTTCTTTGGTATCTTGGGTTGAAGACAGGTATCTGCTGGGGAAGGCAGGAGCCTCCCTTAGAAGCCTCCTCCCTCCAAATTACTAAAAGTAAGCAGCCTTCAGGCAAGATATGGGGAGGAATAACAGTCCTTTACTAATGAGTATAACAAGATACAAATGAACAATAACTACGGTATTAACAACAACAACTACTTCAAAGGAAAAAAAAGTCAGGGACCCCCGCAGCAAAGCCGGGGAGAGGGATGGGGGAGGCCTTGCTTCATGAACCCAAGTAGGCAATCTGTTGTCGTAGATGGCTCTGATGGGCCCTCTGAGGAGAAGGGAAGAACTCCGAGATGGAACGCAGGAGTTCTGGTGCAGGGATGGATTAGATTGGTCACCGTTCTTCCCGCAGTCTCAGCAAGGGCGTCCCAGCGGGGCGAGCAGAAGCAGCAGCAGCAAAAAGAAGCTCCTGGGTTATGGCAAACTCCTTTCCCAAGCAACCACAGCTCCGAGCGTGTCCTCTGCTCCAGGCGTAGAGTGAGAGTGATGATTTCCCTGCTGCCCCCTGGCCTCCCTTTGCCTGCCCCCTTCCCCCTTCCCTCTGGGCCCAGCAAGTCTCTGTCCTGCAAATACGCTCAAGTATCGGCCATCAGGTTCCCCCACAACAAATGGGACAAAATTCTATAGGTAAAGAGAACAAAAAGGGACAACACCCCAACCCCCCACATTTGGAATGCAGAATATTTAAAATTCTGCCATGTTTATTTGGTCTTATTCAAGAACATTATAAGTTTCTGTTGTTTCATTCTCTTGTATCCAGAGATATCCAGACACAGAAAACTCAGAATTCTTTCTCTCAAAGTATTTTATATGAAGAAAGGATTAACCAGAGAAATTATTTTCAAGAGCAATGGCCTCCTGCTAAATATCAGGTGCAGGAAGATTGGTCCAGTGTTTTGCAGGACCCCAAAAAGGCCCAGGACTGGCCAGGAGGATAAACCTGCTCAACAGTTTGCTTCACAACAGTTTGCAAGGTGTGAGGGGATTGAGGTTTCTGGGAGATGGGGACAAGAAGTTGCTCTTGAACAATGCACAACCCTCACATCCTTTTTCTGATATGTATAAGATGTATCAGACTACTGGTGAGGCTCCTTTCTCTTCAGAAATAAGATATAATGAAGGAGATCTATATGGCTTTTATTCTTAAAGCAACAGTATTTTTCTTTGCTGGTTAATAATTTAAATCTAGCATTCTAAGACAAATTCATTGGAAATATGCATGCAAAAGTGTAAGGCTTGGTTTATCATTATAATGAACACATTATATGAACAAGAATTTTACTAAACATAAGAACACAAATATTTTCAGAGTCTCAATTTCTTCAGTTCTAACCAGTTACGGTGTCCAACCTGTAAATGAGACAATAGCACTCATGCTGATCTCCAGACTTTTCTGCTGGGAACTCTGAACTCAGACATGTTATTTTCATTACCTAGAGAAGAAAGCTTCTTGTTCTGGGCTCTGAGCATATAGTTGGCATCTAATAGTACCTTTTGGGTTTTTTTCTACCAAACTGGAGAAACATCTAATGTGGATTAGACCACTCCCAGAATGTATTTACCAACTCCATATGCATTTGAGGAAAATGACACAAGAAACTTGCATTAAAACTAGACAATATTATTTCCCTTCTAGAAAAAGGCGTGAGAAAGAAGTACATATAAAAAACTCCCATGATTTAACCTCTACCAAAGATGGTTGTGATGAGGGAATCTTTGTCACAGTCATGGATAAAAGATTTTGCTTGTTTGTCTAGTTGTTATCCTTCACATGCATGCTAGGTAAAATCTTCATTTTTCTAACCATACTGAAGATGTTATAAACACTTTCAGCCCAAGGAACCACCTAACCCAGTAACTTTTGCCTCGGCCTGCCTAGGAAAAATGCATGTGTCCATATATACATTATATTCCACCTAAGCAGCTTCCAAACGTAAGTGGCTTATGCATACGTTCAGGTAATACAACCCTTCCACAGCTTTGTCTTCCATTGTTCAGCACTACTCCTACATTCCTATTAAACTATGCAGACTTTTAGCATCCATAACATCTGTAAACAAGGAGTTCCAATACACCGTGTTATAAAATCAGGAGTTTGGCATGAATGGTATTGTCCTGGTGAACAGCTTTGATACTGTAGCTTCTTAAAACTCAAGATACTGAAAACCTTGAAAAAAATGATAATTTGGTCTGAGCTCATATTCTGTTAAACTAAATAAAGAATCTTTGCATATTACCATAAAGACTGCTAGTAAACCCTATACTGACTTTTCATTTGTCTCATTATTCTGTGGACCAAATTTCATCTTAAATTTAACTTTCCAAATTATTTTTTTCATTTCTTGACCAGTTTATACCACTGACACAGGTTTCTAAGAAAAAAATAACATGTATTTTTCCAGTGGATACAGAAAGAAAAAAGCATAAGTGAGTTGTTGTACACAGATCCTTATCTAAAATTTTAAAGAACTGAAAATCTACCTCTGACACATGAAATCCTCATGATGAGTACCAGAGTGTTCATCTTAAAGAGAAGAGGCAGTGATGCAAGGTTACAGATGTGGAAGTCATTGTTGTTTTTAATTTTCAAGGTTTCTTTAAAAGGAAGTTTCATAAAGCTTTCAGCTTATTTAAAGCTCATCATAACACACCAACTTTTGCATCATTTGTGATATTGTGTCTGTCCACATCTACATCCCTGTCTGTATGAAAAAAAATGATTATAAGGCTATGTACATCTTGACAGTAAACAAATAAATAAATTTTCTATTAGCTTAATAAAACTTATTTAAATGTGAAGTCTCCACTTGAAGTACCAGTAAGATCTACTATGTCCAGGTAGAGACCTTGTTACATATCTTCTAGTAAATTTTGTGTCTTGCTTGAGCATAGTATCTTTCTTGAGAAATCAAAGAGTAAAACCAGTTTATGAAAATATAAGTTATAGACACTTTCTAGTACTTTTAAAGTTTTGTAGTTTCGCTACTGCTCTGTGACAATTGTGTACCATAAACAACCACAGAGCAGCACAAAGCCACAAGACTCAAAAGTCCTTATGCTCTCTCTGTTGTGTTAGACACTGAAAACTCATAAAAGTTACTAAGATTGGTTTTAAAAACTTTCTAAGTCAACTATGATTAGGATTTATTCTGTCAGACTTTCTCATTTGCTACATTTATAATATTCAAATTCTACCTGTTTAATTTTACCGTTTTTCACAAGAAAAGAAAATGGTTATCTGTACAAGTGTCACAGCCACAACTGTGTAGCCTTGGGACAAAAATGAATTCTTTTACAAATATTTCTTAGCTAGAGCTCAGTTCTGCACTCTCTGAGCATTTTAACTGATCTCTAGATACTTTACAAAGGAAAATACAGGCTTAGGACTGTTTTCTGTTCCTGGGAGATAGCTATATGTTCATTTCTCCCTCTACCCTCAGAGTGGCTTCTCCAGCCAATGATCAATGAACTTAACCTACACAAAATACTCTTGGCAAACCAAATACTTACTTCTTTAAAAGTTTTCTCAGTAGGAGTCTTGAAAAAGGTCTCATAGGATAGTAACCCATGAGCTAGACCCAGTGTGATAAATTGCAGTACCCTCTGAAATTTGGGTCAAATTGAAATTTATTAATTATAGCAAGCAAGGCATAAGCAAACCAGCGCTGGGTGACAGGGGAGTCTCGCTCCACCACTGCCACGCTAAGAGCCTGTTCCAGTCTGTCTTTTATACAGTCCCANCCTGTCCTTGTGGTTTCTCTTACAAGGACTTTTAGCTTTCTGTCCTTCTGGTTTATCTTACAAGGACTTTAACTTTCTGTCATTGTGATTTGTCCTTCGTAGTGAACAAAACATCCTTTAATTTACCACACCCAGCACACTTGACTACAGCACAAATAATACTATGCAGGATATTCATGGTCTGACTGAGGACCATTTTCAACTTTCAGTTAAATTTGCACAAGGAAGGAATTAAACACTTTAAATAGGTGATGTTCAGGAGCATACTGATGTTTTTGCTTCTACTGTGGGCAAGTACATAACCTTCATGTTGTGAGCTGTGATTCTCTTTCATAACTAAAGAAAAACTCTCTCCTACAGCAATGTTTATTTTTCTGTGCAACCCCTACACCATCTGTAAGTGGTACAATATCCCCCTGAAGTCTGTAAACTGAATAAAAGAAAGATAAAATGCAAGTAGGGAACAGTTAGAATATTGGGTCTTCCTGTCAAATAGAAAATTTTTGAGACCATTTTGGGTTTTAATAAGATGAGCACAAGATCCTTTCTGAAAATAAGTAATCAAAGTACTTTTATACTTAAAGACAGAGTATTATTTAATTTTTATTCTAGTTACAATAATCTCCATGTATTGTGACTGCAGTTTGAGGATTATCTAAGTTTAGTTTAAGTTAATGATAATTTTATATGAAATTCACTGTTGGCTTACAGTCTTGTTTTTCTTACTAACACAGGGGTAAATGGTGATCTAAAAAGTATAAAGTGGGAACTGCCTTTAATGTTTAAATAGGTTAAGATAATATTTGCAACTTTAGTTTACAATAATTTTTCAGAACTGATATGAGAAATGAATGAAAGTGGAATGGTTACTTCACAGTCAGCAAACAGTGCCTTTCAAAACAACTAAAGCTATCAAGAAAGCTAGCAATACTTTGAAATATTTATTTCCTCATAAGTGTTGCAGATGATTCATCATAATTAAGTCTTTTTCTACACTATTCTTTGAGGCTACCAGGGTAAAACTCTACAAGTTTCACTTGCGAAGTATTAAAACCCCGGTAAACACCAAAATTTTGAAAGAGATTTATCTGCTATTACATACAACTATTTTGGCAAATGACCACAAAAAAGTTTTTTTCACTTTCAAGTACCACAATTATTTCCGAGTGCTTTCTTAAAATTATGTTAATTTTAAAAGTAGCCAGTAAAATCTGGTGGCTGATTGATGGTTGGCCACATTGAAGTAGTAATCTAAAAAGCTTTATTCTGTTCTGTTGGCAGACAGTAAACTCCTTCTCTGACTTTGATTCAGGACTAAGGAGCGGGTATTCTTTTCACATATTCAGCAGAGAGTTAGCATGGTTGCAGAAAGAGCTCTAGTCTTTTCAGCAAACTTGAAGGTGTATTTAACAAATAGGATTTTATAAGTCTTCTTCTGTACTATTCACACATTAACCTCATGAAAATTACTCTTGTTTCTTCTCTGCAATGCAGCTCCACCCTAGCCATTATTTAAGAAAATCAATCTCCCCCCACTGTTTTGGGTTTTGCTTTGTTTTGTTTTGTTTTGGTTTGTTTGTTTGTTTTTTATAAATACAATATTATACAGATGAAGCAGCTTCAATAGCTAAAGCCAGGGTTATAAACAGAATACGTTGTTGCCTAGGCAGACTGAAATGCCCATGTATAAGAAAATAACTTGCCTCATTCTTCACTGAAAATCTAGAACATTCCCCAGTGGTAATCTAGAACAAAGTAGCTAAAATCCAGTAGGAGCATAATCAGTTATCTAAAAACAGTACTTATTTAAAAGAAAAAGAAATGGAATATCAAATGCAACACGTCACATTTAGCTCTCAAAGGCACATTCCATGAATCATATCCCAATACCTTTATTTTAAAAAGTGAGTAGTTCCACCTGCTGACAGTTAATCTAACAGATCACTGGAGATGACAGAAGGCATATAAAATACGAAAATATTTCCTGAAAGCATGTGGACAAGAACAAATGAAGGCAGACAATAAAACAATGTGAAAAATTAAACCACAGGAGTGTTAAATTTGAAAAACATAAACACACCTATGTGTCACACTTCAAGTAGACAAAGATATTAAGGAATAAGTTGAATTAAAAAAACTTTGCACAGAATGTCTTACTGCAAAAAGTTCAATGCAGATCTGTGCAAAATATTGTGCACCTTGTCCTGTCCCCAGAATCCCGTTTAAGCCATAGCTCAAAGTTTTAATAGTTGATAGCTATACATCAGGTCACTCAGTCAGAGTGATTGTTTTTCTGAGAGGAGAGACTAACTCAGAGCTTTCACATCTCAGTCTGCACAACATACAGAAGCTCACTGAGCTCTGCCTGCCTTAAAGAGACTGCCACTTACAGTCAGGCCGCGAGTCGTGGTAAGCTCAGAGCAGCACAGAGGGTCAGTGCCCATGTGAACTGCACCACTGCACACCACAGCAAACTGTGAGGAAAGAGGGAAGATCTGGTGAGCCCCTCCTTCAGAGGGAAGATCTGGTGAGCCCCTCCTTCCCAAACCTCCTCTTTTGGCCCCTTGTTCATAGCAGAGAAGTAGCTAGGGTGACTTGAACATATTTGCCTGATTATACATACTTGTATCACTGCTCACGTTTACCTTTGCTCTCCTTTCTTTTGAATCAGGATGTATTGTTTCTACTTCACAAATATGCACAAAAACACTAAACCTCAGACAAGTAGAGATAGAGACACCAGAGAGACCAACTGCAGGAGCTGAGCAGAAAAAGGAAGATTTTTTTGGGCATCACTACTTCTGCAAATTAAAGTCTGTTACATCAAAATGCCACATTCCTGAAGGAGTTCTAGCTTCTGAGTCTTCATGTGTGTAACAAAGTGCTGAAGCTTCAACTAACATCCAACTCCTAAATCTGAACTGCTTGAATTAATTACCAAAACTCCTGATTGCAATGAAAGGATACTATCTCCTTTCCTCCAGAATCTTCAAGTGGAAAACACCTAATGGCTCATGCACAAATCAGTGTATTTGAGAGAGTGATCTGGCTACTGTAAGGCTGAAATGATAGCTGACTCATCCTGTAATTTTGGTGGTGCTGTGGTGGTGTCCATCAGGCAGTTAAGCCTTGCTAATGGATTAATGCAGTGAGGGGGGTTTCCTAGACCACATTTGTATAGCTTCATTCACAGTCCATCCAGTTTGATATTTTAGACCAGCCCAAGACATCATAAAATATCTTTAACAAAACTAGTTTAATAGTATTTTTGTACTATTTAATGCTATCTTAATAAAATATGACATTATGAACATCAACCTTCAGATCTATGAATGTAGTATTTGTATTTTGTAATGGTAATAACCAATTTGTCCAAAATACTTTGTGGGGTCCAGATGCAAACTTTAGGACTTCAGGAGTTTTTTTTGGGGGGGGTATTTTACCTCAATAGAAGAAAACAAAATAATTTTAAATACTAATGTCATAGCAATAAGTTCCTAAATTGTTTTCAGTTTAATATTAATTGTGACGATGACGATCCATAAAACCAAACTTTTGAATAGAGTGGTTTAAACCTTATTGCCATAATTTCAGTAAGACTGAATTGTTGAGCTTTTACTTAAGTTAAAGGAATGTTGAATGTATTGATAAAATTGATATATTAAAGCCAAACATTGCATTAAAGCCACTTTCATGGCTATCATATAAACTATGTTACTTTTGTTGTCAAAGAAAATAATTTACTCAGAAGTTATTGTCTAATGCAAATTGATTCTTTGCAAAAGTGGTATGATAAGGTCATTTTTGTAATTTTAACATAACTAAACCACAAGCCTCTCCATTCACTTTGTTTGAATAAAATAATGTTTTCCACAAATAAAGTATGGCTTAATCTTAGAGAGTGATAACGCTATAAGGAAGGCCCCACAAAGAATGTACGTAAAGGATTAATGATACAATTAAACATTGCAAGTTTAGTCATTAGCACAATGCTCTTTTTTTAGAAACATTAAGCTGTACCATTTCAAGAAAAAAATGGCTATTTCAGATGACACAAGCTGCTTAAAAATGTAATTGTATTGCTTACTCACAGGACCTGGAAACAAGCAGATAAGGCATGCAAGCTACAAAGGGTGTTTTTCACTGTTAAAGAGCTCTGGTCCAGGTTAAAAAAAGAATTGTAAAAATGTGTGAAACCACTGACATTTTAGGAAGATAAAGATGAAAACTGTGGAGAAAAAGAACTCCTTATATAGCCAACATATAAATACTCATTATTTCCATTATTTCACTTGAATGTGCTATTTTTTGACTTAAGATGAAACTGCAGATTAGACTATTCTAACAACAAAGTCAAAGTTAATTAGTCTTAACTAATAGCCAAGTTGTAAACTACTTGAGGTCAACTCCACCCTCAGGAAAATGAGCATTAGTGAGACATTTTAAAGCACTGTCTGTTTTTATAAGCAGTGCAGGGAAAGGCTAAGCCAATAAAGCATGACCATTCCATTCTATATTTTAATATTAGCCTCTAAAGGACAGAACACTCCCATGTGCTTTGATGACAAAGCCTTGCACCACACTAATAACAATACATGAGCAATGGAAATTACTGTCATTTTGCTTTGATTTTGTTCACTGAATGAAACAAGCAAACAACAGTGAAACCTCTCTCAAATGACCTGTGATGAGAGTTTCCTGCACTGCTTGGACAACAAAGACACCCCCAGAGACTGGTGTGAGGCTTCCTCTTTTTAACCTCAAGAAAAATCAATAGGGTCTGGTTGATTCTGGATTTTGGGACAGAAAAAAAAGAAAAGAAAAGAAAAGAAAAATCTTTGGATGTTATTTAGAAAATGCTAGGCGTGAGCAGCTGTTGTTAATTATGACTTCATTTTCTCCTCCAGACTTCTTTGGTTGCATGCCATAACTGCATGGGGCATGGGGGTTTATGGCTTGAAAATAGCCTTGTCATTCTGTGAAGTCTAACAGAGCAAAGGGGGCTTGATAAATGATAAAAAAGTTCCTTGGAAAGCTCCTTAGATCAGATTAGTTCTCAGTTGTTTGTTTTTAGAATCCCAATAGTCTTGAACAATTAAAAGGTAAATACATGAGGCCACACAATTCATGAACCATATAGAAAATATTTAACAGCTATTGAATTACTCTTGAAAGAAACTCTTCCACCCTTTATTTACATGGTCTGTTTATATGCTCTGTTTAAAATGTTAAATAAATGGAGTTAATCACATAATTAAACTCCAATTTAACTGGTATTCTTTCGTATACTGAACATCAGACAAATGCTTAAGTATCTTGATGAACTGGCGACTCAGGGTGTGACTCTAAAAGGTACTGCGTGGTCTGGCCTTGAGCCAGCAGAGCTAATGTGCAAAGCTTTAAATCTGTGGAAGACAAATAACATGCTCTTCAGCAAATTATTGGATTTCCCTCCTCATTCCCCTGCCTCCTTCCTTTACTAGATCATTAGAAGAGACTTCAATATCTTACAGAGCTGAATCTTCAAAACAGTAATAAAAAATCTCACAGATTAATTTCTGCATAGTTAAGTTGGTGGTTCAAACAAAGGGAGGTGGTCCAGATAATGTAGCACAGTTAAAATTCATTGGAGAGGGAGGGGGTGAAGCAAGGTTGTGAGATTAAGAGGGTGTTGATTTGTTTAATGGCTATTTTCACTTCATAGTTTACATTGCTGTCTTCTGGAATAAAACAAGATTTACTGTAATAAAAGCTCCTTAGCATTCAATTTATTTGTGCTATTTCAGTGAGTCTAACTGTTCTGTTTATTCTTTCTATTGTCCTTTTCCTTTCCTAGACAAAGTGATTACCCTTTAAATGAAATTATTGAAATTAAGAACAGTGAGACATTTTGACCCAGATCGCAGTTTACAGAAGAATGATGCTGCACAGACTATGGTGAGGAAATGCATTAGGAAAATCCTTCTAATTTGCTGCTATAAAGTGCAGCAGCAACAGGACACTTTTAGCTGGTGTTCAACGTAATTGTGAGAATGATGGGACTCAAACTGCCCTCTATGTGAAATTTATCCTTCATCCAATCAGCAGAAACAACTAATGCACTGGAAGGTGTATTATATCTCATCTACTTCCCAATAAAGTCAGTGGTGTCCAATCAGACACCTATTGTTAGTAGAGAATCTGAAATTGATACAATCACCACATTGATCTACAATTGAGTCTGTCATTTGCTTGCTGCCAGGTCCTCCTCCCCTTCTACTATGTAGCCATTTCAGAGCAGGATCCCATGGTACTGGGTTTTAGAACACACTAATTATCAGATTTGTTAGTGAGATTGGGCTAGTTTACTCAGTCCAGTTCCAAAGAGGGGCTACTGGTAATGCTATGTGGAAGGGTGGAGGGTACAGTGCCTACAACTGCCCCAGATAACCAAGGAAACACATGCTCACTTTGAGCCCTACTGTCACACCCAGCCTGGAGGCATAGGTTGATTGTTTCATTTTACAGGCAATTGTCTCCCAAACCTGCTGCAGAATCTCCTATTGATGGACTGCTAGTAAGTTGTCTAGACAGGGAGAAAAGGGAAAGCAAAAGGAAAAAGAAAGCCTTGAAATAATCTTGTGCTTACGAACTCGTGGGGATATAGAGATAGGGAACAAGATTTCTTTTGTTCATGTACAGCCAGATATATTACCTATGAGGCAGGTTCACTCTCCTCATTACCAGACAGACTGGGGGCTGTAGGCTGAGGGACTCATGTGATAATTTACAACTTCTGTCACTAGAAACAATTCATAAATTGATTCCTTATGACATTAATTTAGAAGTTTGGATGCCAGGATCTTTACATAAGTAATATTTTATTCTAATATTAATAAAATATTATCTGAAGAAAACTGCTTAAAGTTTAAGATTATTTTAGAACTTACACGTGCTAGTGAAAGCTACCACCATATATTTTTTCTTTCAACTTAAAAAATCAAAAATTTTTTTAAGCATAGTTTTATGGAAGCTCCTCTTGAGGGAGGCTACACTCTCAGTTTATTTACTGAATGCATGAATCTCAAGCAGAGTTGACTATTACACAAAGGTACAGGCAATTGATGCTATCTCTGGTCTCACCACATGATCTGAGTTAAGATCAAATTATCCTTATCAGTACTTGGATACATTTCCCTCAAAGAAACTCCATGTATTGCAATATTAACAATTCAATAGGAACCACTATCTTCATTAGAGGCAAATTCTGGTATAACAACCAGATAAATCTACCTATCTTCCCCTGAATATGTTAACCTTTAAAATATGGAAGATGATGAAGGAGAAGCCAATTGAGAAGTCTCTGAGGTCACTTGATCTATTCTGCCTAGAGAAGAGGTGGCTGGGGGAGACCTCATTGCAGTCTAAAGCTTCCTCAGAGGGGGAAGCAGAGGGGCAGGCACTGATCTCTCTTCTGCCAGTTCTCTCTGTACCCTTAGATAAATCCATCTGGTCCACAGACTTGTGGGTGTCTGAGTGGCACAGCAAGTCACTGACTACTTCTTTCTGGATTGCAGGGGTCTGTTCTGCTCCCCATCCCTGTCATGCAGCTCAGGGGGCCAGTTGCCCTGATGATGACCAATCCTCCTGTTAAAGACTGAGGCAAAGAAGGCATCAAATACCTCAGTCTTTTCCTCATTCTTAGTGACAGTGCTCCCCCCATGTCCAAAAAAGGATGGAGATTTTTCCATGGCCTTCTTTTTATTGATGATGGGTTTATAAAAACCTCTTTTCATTATCTTTCACAGCAGTGGCCAGATTGAGTTCTAGTTGATTTTTAGCCTGTCTAATGCTCTCTTTACATGACCTAATGATATCCTTGTACTCTTTCTGAGTTGCCTGCCCTTCTTCCACAGGGCACAAAGAAACCTTTTTTATTCTCTGATTTTGTGCAAAAGCTCCTTGATCAGCCAGGCCAGTCCTCTTCCCTGATAACAATGCTAAATATTAGTAAAAGTTTCTTCACCCATAAAGTTGTTGGACAGTGAAATGGGCTGTCCAGGACAGTGGTCACAGCACTAAGCTTGACAGAATTCAAGATGCATTTGGACAACACTCCCAGACATGTTGTGTGATTCCTGGGCCAGGAGTATCCTTGTGGGGATCTTCTAACTCAGGATATTCTATAAATAAATGAAAAAGGAAGGAGAGAAGGAAAAGGAGAGGAGAAAGAAAGCAGGGGGAAAGAGAAAAAGAAAGAAAAGAGATGAGACAGGGAGAGGAGAG
>VXBU01004999.1:0-15598 GCA_013400315.1 Bombycilla garrulus
GCTGCAGGCTTTTTCTGTGTTAGATGTGCCAAAGGAAATCAAAGCAGACAATGGCCTAGAATATTCTTCCAAGGCCTTTGAAGATTTCCTGCAAAGCTGGGGAGTGAAACACAACACCGGCACCCCTCACTCCTCAACCGGTCAAGCTGTGGTTGAGCAAGCCCACCAGTTGCTCAAACAGGTCCTGTGGCACCAGTGAGAGGGCTGCTTAGGAATGACACCCCAACAGCGCCTATGCAAAGCCCTCTTTAAGATCAACTTCCTTAACTGCTCCTTTGAGAACCTAAACCCTCCAGTGGCACAGCATTTTGCCAGTGATCAGAACCATCGACTAAGAGAACACCCACCGGTCCTTGTGAAGGACCCTGGAACACAGAAAGTCAAGGGTCCATATAAGTTGGTAACATGGGGGCATGGGTACGCTTGCGTATCCACTCCTCTAGGTTTGAGGTGGATCCCACAAAAATGAGTGAAACCCTGTATACCCAAACACCCAAAAAGACCACCAGACCCAGTCCCTGCAGCCAGTCCTGTTTGTCCCACCAGTAAAATCAGAAGAGTGCAGAGACTCCCTCATTACCCTACCCTGACCTTCCGTTTCTAAACTGTTTTGACTTCCAAGACCTGTAATAATACCTTCCTCGTTTACATTATTTCAGGGGATACACCACCCAAGATGCCCGTTGTACTTACCATCCTTATTCTGATCGCCACCTACATCCCAGCCTTGTACCCATGGATTGTACCGCAGCCCAGACGTAATGTCTGGGTAATGCTCGCAGAGACCCTCAATCAAGACCATATCTGTCTTTCCACGGCAGCAGCAGAAAACCCAATGTCTACCTGCCTGGTGGGGATCCCCTTCAAACTCAATGATTATCCCCCTGAATTAATTGAAGATTTTAACAATTCCCTCTAATGATTCCCTTTCCTGTACGGCTTAAAACCCCCTTAAATCATGGAGTTCCTGGGAAAGAAAACTCCCCATAGCCTCTTCAGAACCCCAGGAATTTAAAATCCTTGGATCTGCTGTTGCTCCCTTTTGTGTTACATTTAATTATGAGTTCCTAACTCGACACACCATCCTGGCCAATACAGCAAAAAAAAAAAAAAAAAACCAAGACAGCCAATGGTGCCAAAGAATTCATACAATCAAAGCAGTAAATACCCAACCAAAGAAATTGTCCAGAGGCACCTTTCTTATTTGTAACAGCCAGGCCTGGGCAGGCATCCCCTTTCGCCCTCATGGAGGTCCTTGTACAATTGGACACTTGACACTGCCTTCACCCAATATGACTCAAATTGTTAACTGGAGTAACAAACGTGAATTGGCCATCCAAAAGAGAAGTATTTATGAATTTGATGAAAATTGCAATGAAGAAATTGTCCATTGGAATCACGCAAAAAGGGCTACAGTCTCCTTGTTTTTGCCATGGGTGGCTGCAACAAAGGCTGTAGGTGAATTGGGCCACCTGGAGTGTTGGGTTGCTAAGCAAGCAAGTTTGACATCAACCGCTCTTAGTGACCTCCTTGAGGACGAGGAATTAACCAGGCAGGCTACCCTCCAAAATCAAGCATCCATTGATTTCCTGCTGCTGCTGCATGCACATGAATGCACAGAATTCAAGGGTCTCTGCTGCCTGAACATCTTGGCGAAGAGCGAAAGTATCCATCAGACTATCCAGAAAATGCAGCACATGATTTCTTCCATCAAACAGGAGTCCGAGGACTGGTGGGACAATATTTTTCAAGGATGGGGAATGTCTGTGTGGCTTTCTTCGATTTTAAGGACTATTATTTGGATTATTTTGTTATCAACTTCATTTCTGTTGTCCTGTCTATATTCAAAAGATTTTATATGTCCTTCTCCATTCATGTTGCCCCTGTTAATGTCAGCCTCCCTACTTCTGATGACCCTCCTCCCTATGAAGAGAGTGTTACAAACCCTTTTCCTCAAATCCCTCCTACCTGGTTTCATAATATTTAGCTAAGTTTAGAATGCCACCCTGATTCCTCTTTTTTGTAAAAAGAAAGGGGGAGATGTGGCAGCCCTTGTTTATTTTCTTTCTTATATAATGGTTGTGCCCTACCTCCCCCTGTTAAATTTTTAATTTGGCTCCTCCCTACAGTTACTCCTCCCCTAATGCCGTTCCCCTTACTGTCTGTTAGCCCAACTCCTCCCCTTGTTCCAGACCCTTCCCTGTCACTCCCCACATGGGCCAATCCCTGAAGTGTCCACCCCTTTGGAAATCCCCTAATCCTCAACATGCCATTGGCCCATGTGACCCCTTTCTTTCCTCCCCTCATCCCTCTTGGCTCCCAAGTGATTATGTAACCCCTTAGCTCCTCCCTTACTCCTCCCCTCGAGATCCCTCATTGGATGTTTGCTTGTACCCGCCGCTTGATTTGTAGCAGTATAAAACCCCTTGCACAGCAGTCCGTGGGGCTCTTCTGTTCTCCCCCCTCCAGTGGAATAAATCCTCTTGCTGGAACCTGAGAACCTCAGAGTTTCCTCTCTTCTCTTTGCTTCACCCCTGATGCACGGCACTCCTGTAGAGCCTGAGCTCTAAGGTTCTGCTCCAACAGCCTCACCTGTCAGGGCAGTTCCCTACTCTTGGCGTGGCCCTTTGGAGTCACAGAGTAGTGGTCAGAGCTAGCCAGGATTCTGAGGGGCCGCGTCATTCTAGGAAATATATTTTTCTTCTCTTGAGGATTGAATTTTCACTGAAACAAAATACATTAGTGAGAAAACAAGTTTCACTCTGGTTCTTCTGGCACTTACAGAATCTTCTACAGTAAAAAAAGAATTAAGAGTTTTGAGCTGAAGAAAATTATAACCTCAGTCAAAAATAAAGGAAAAAATGAACGAAAAAGAAGAGTAGAGGATTTAGTTTACGTCACCTGTATTCACTGGCTTGGCACAGGAATGTATCAAAGGTAGGAAAAGCTCCATTTTTTGTGAACTAAAATTCAGTATCATAAACTAAAATAATACTTGCCTTCAGAGAAAAAGTTATTATAATAGTAATGCTACAATAGTAATGCAGTACAAGTACTCTCTTGTACAGTTTTTTTTTTTTATCTTTAGGTCTCAAGGCTGCTTATAGTAAATGCACATAAGTGTCGTTCAATTGTAACAAAATGCACAAAGCTTGTTTATAAAATATCTTTTTAAAAGAGTGTTTCTCATCCTTTTAAACACAGATGAAAATGTGACCCACGAGGCCTAAATTGCCTCTGGTTTGCACTGGCCTAGGAAAATTTGCCTGAATTAATCCTACAGAGACCTCAAGTGAACCAAAACAATGGAATGGTCCAATCACATTTACAGAGAACACTAAAAGGATAAAGAATCAAAAAGCTTGCCCAAGTGTACGGAAATTAACAGAAAGCTCTCCTTTTTATTTTCGCAGTAGATGAGAAGGTGAAATACCTATCAAAACAATTAGTGTTTTGGGAACACACAATATCCCTGAAGAGAAAGAACTCTACTGTTGCATATGTTTAGAAGTTAGGAAGACAGATATGGAAACAAGCAATCAGATCCCTAGAATTAATAAGGCTTCCATACAGAAAAAGATCTTTTGATTGTGGGCCTTGCAGTCAGCACCAAGAGCTACTGAACAGTTTAAAGACAAAGACAAGATGGGAGAGGTGAGCACATCTGTGCCAATAGAGAGTCAAAGCTGCAATTGCTTTAAGCAGAAGCAAACACTTTAAAGAGGAATCACAGCAATCTTAATACTGAGAAATAAAAGTTCCACTACAAACCTCACATACCTCTGAGGGTCAGCCTATAGCAAGAAGGAGTTCCAGGACACACATTAGGATTCTACAAGTTCTTTCAAGGCATGTGTTGTACCATGCAAAATAAAGGAAAGACTGCAACTGATCCTGTTCTCTGCCTTCTTCAGCTGCCAAATTCGGATAAGGGTATGTGCACAGTGACTTGTGCTCTAGTCTTCCAGGTGTCTAGATATGGCAGCATGCTCTGCCCAGTAACACATTCCAGAAGACCCAGAATTTAATAACTTATCTGAGACTAAATTTAGCTAACACTACCATTGGGGTTTCCATTTCAGGGATTAGCTTACCAAGGAAAGAAAGACTTTGTAATATCTAACAGGACACCCAAGCACAAGAACAGTTGCTATTTTTCATGCTGTTCCTTAATATTCTTTTAGCATATTTGTGGGCAGATTAGAAATTCCTCTTAGATTTCATTAGGAAGAAATTACATAGAAACATAAAAAATATTAATTACTGTCTTCTAAACAAAACAGCCTGATGGCAACAGGAATCCCTCATTCTCCTCTAACTGGTCAAGCCAAAGATGTCTCCCATTACTGGTTTCCTGATCCATTTGCTCCAAGTTTTGTCGTCAAGTGGACAGAACGCCCACTCAACGTTTGCAGAAGTATCTGGCATTTAGATTAAAAGCTTACAATTACACAAAAGTTGTCGAGGTTCAAAAGCTTGGCCCATAGGTCAAGCAAGTTCTTGGAATTTAATTCTACTGGAAAGCTTTTAGTAAGGAAGACTGGAAGACTGGTCATCTTTGTTGTTGTGGTGAACTATATCCAATGTTTACACGGGGTTCTTTAGTTGCACTGAATTTATATAATGGTTGCACTAAGTAGCCGTATTCTTTCCCCACGCTACCCGTGGTGGTGGGTCCCATTCCCCCCCGTATCCTGGGAATGTAGTCCCTTCCCCCTGTCCCATTGGCCAGTGGTCTCTTCCCAGTGTCCCCCTGCTCCCCAGGGACAAAATCTCCATGAGACATGTGGCTTGCCCTCTTTTCTTTCTGCTGCTGGGCGAGCAAGCTGGTCCCTTCCCTTCCCCCATGCTCTGCCTAGGAATGAACTTGGATTAAACAGAATTCAGCAGAAAGTTTAGAGCGTCCTTTTGTTCCCCTTCCTTGTAACGACTCTTCTAAGCTGAGGGCTTGCTGGATTTAGCCCTCGAGACTTATTAGGGACAGTTACACTTTGTGAAGAGGATGGTTAAACTAACCCTACAAAGCAAATGGACTTAATGTGAAGCATGTTTCCTGCATGATTAACTATGCAAACAAATCTATCATTGACTTACTAGGAGGAGGGTGAGCCTGTAAACTAGAAAACCAATGAAATGTTTCTTGTTAATTGGATCTTCCTTCTCTGAGAACAATATCTCTGATTTTTTTTCTTTCTTTTTACAAATGAAGCTGGGGATTGCAAATTCTTTAATCATGCAACTAACCACACTAACCATTATGTACAGCACAGTGCATATTTGATCAATAGCACTGTTTTTGTTAATGCTATATGATCTAAATAAGAGGGAGAAAAATCCTTCAAATTTTGTGGGTATTTTCAGTTGCTGAGTCAGAAAACAAAATAAGGTCTAACATCTGCTTTTATTTCTTGTTCAGTAAAGCTTGCATCTCCCTTCAGGACTAAGAGCAAGCAAACTGCTGCTAACCATGATAATTACACAGTTCTAAGCATGGTGAGTAGAATAACATTGTAATTGACCAAGGGTTTGAACAATTTGTACTGATTTTGTATGGTGCATAATTTACAGTAAAGATTCAGAAATGTATATTCTTTGCTACAAGAACACTTTCATCCTTTAGCTTTGGATCATTATGCATGAAGACAAGCATCCACAATCAAATTCAATCCAGATGAAGAACATCTGCAAAAATAGAACAATTTATTTTATTGACATTTACATTTACATAATTTTATCAGCGTCTGATTTTGCTTGTGACAGTCAAGGTAATATAAAATAACCAAGACCCCTGGAGTCATTCAGACAAAATAAAAGTATGCAAACTCTTGAAATTTTACCGTAATCAAAACAAATTAGTGACAGTGACTGAAGCCGGGTGAAAGGACTTAAGAAAATATTAACAAGCTCTGTGCTTGCATATAGTTTATTTTCCTTCATGAGGTCAGGGCCAGACTCAGTCATATGCAGCTGCATATTAAGACCCTCATTCTGCAGAAATCCAAGTGTTTATTTTTACACACTGAAGAGTCACTGTGAAGCAACTGGGACTAATAACAATTGAGAGCAGTTATAAATCAGGGCCCACATAATTTCTGGATATTAGATGTGGTGGTGCATAGCAGTGGGAACAATGAGTACCACAGCCATTACCATTGCCACTGTGTATAAAGCAGCAGCATGACCTAAAAGTGTTCTAACTTTTCTCAGAAAAAATGAACAGTTCATCACTGTGAATGTACAGTATCATCCTTTATGAGATACAGACAAAAACCTTTAAAAAATAATCAGAAGTCTTAACAATGATTTGTTTTCCATGGCTTTTAAAGACTTCTTTAATTTTTTTTTTTCCTGGAATTGTTTTAATCAGAGGACACAAGGGGGAAAATGGAGCTAATGGGATGTAGGGGCAGAAAATGTTTCTTCATCAAAAACTGTCTTGAACATTTTTGTTCTTGACTTGAAATAGAAATGTTCCCTCTCAGCAATTCCATTCCTTTCTCATTTTGGTGAAAAAAAAAAAAGGAGAAAAAAAAAAAAACTACTAGGATTTCTTTTTCTTCTGTTAATGTTTCATGACTGCTGTCTATAAAATGGGAATAAAAAATACCTACCCCAAAGGACTCCAAATGAAATCATATAAGTGCTATTTATGGGCCACTTTCATGAAAGAATTAATGATAAATATTCCAAATAGTTACAAAGTTATATCATAGCATGAAATAATTCTAGCAGATAATTGAGTACTGTTTCTAAATCACAGGATTGTTGCCAAAATGATATTTCTAATGCTACTGAATTAATTCCTATTAGAGAACTTAAAGAGGTCATCATGCCATTTGCCAGGTTTATATATCCCCTCAGAACAGCAGTAGGTTAAACACTAGATCCAGTGTCTGGTTTGCTAAAAATTAGTCAGTAGAGGTACTTAATAGACTGTTCAAAAATTTCTACATTAAATGCCTTCCAATGTTTCTTCAGTCCTTAAGGCAATATTTTATTTCTACTATGTAAAAGAAAACAAAATAAAACAAAACAAATTAACATTTTAAATTAGCATTAGGTCAAACAGCTAGAATAACTAAAATACTTTGACTTTGCATTTGCTTTTTATATATCAGACCTTCATGTGTATCACACAAAGTCCTTCAAAAGTAAGATTCACAATAAAATTTTTGACAAGCTTCCTATCAAAATGGACATCATAGCAATTTCTGGACCTAATGTATCAGTGTTTGTTTATGCTTAGACAGCTTTATCCGGTACAATGAAGAAGAAAGCAAAAAGGGTATTTGTATATAAAGTGGTATCCTGCTTCTCAGTGTTATCAAACACTACTCGGATCTGGAAAGCAAGGCTGTGAGCTCTTGAGGCTAGATGACCTAAAGAGTCAGAAACAGATTTTTCAATTAATTCAGTATTCATCTTTATGATGCATTTAACACTGTAATATTGCAAGTCAAAACTTCAGACAAATCTCAGTTACCAACAGTTGGTCTGACAAACTTTAAAGCAGATGCTGTCAAATTAAACAACAAATAATAAACAGTAAGAAAATGGAAGAAAATAAGGGTCATTGGCTTAAGGAGGATTTATCTTCATTATTATAGTTCTGAGGAAATTATTTCCTTATTGCACTACTTTCATCACTGCCCCCAGCTCTAAAACAAGGCAATGAACCACTATGAACAGAAAACAACCATTTGGGTTGCTTTCCAAACTATGCTCAGCTTCTGGGATGTGGATTTCAGTATTCTTTCCTTGAAGGAAAAATTAAAGCAGAGATACAAAACTAAATGGTCCGAATCAAGTGCTGTGCTCTGCAACAGTGTTTTTCCAAGCACACATCAGACAGAGGACTTCCTGACTTACATCAGACCACCACATTTGCTCAGCAGGAGGTTAAAAACTCCTTTCTGACAAAGGAAAGGAGGACCAAATGAAAGACGGCAATTGGATCTAGACACAGAATATTTTGGGAGATGCAGTTCTAAGGAGACATGAGCATGACATCATTTCTTGTCATAAGTGCTAATAGCAAGAATATCACCTTAGGCCACACTCTCCTCTGCTGTTCCTAAGTGATTAGATTTACCTATATATTGGTGTATATATAATATATTTGAATATTCATTGATTGTCCTGTGTCAGGTCCTGGCCTCAGCTGTATTTTTTGCAGAATTCTGCAGCAGTCCAGGTGAAGGAAGCAGACTCTGCTCTAAACCACCAAAGCACATCATCACAAGAAAGAATGAGTCCATAAACAAGTTGCCAAACTCAACTGCTCACACACATCCTTTCTTCCCTAAAAAGATAAATTTTATTTTACTGAATAAACTCTAGCCTGGTGCACACAGGGCACACTCTGTATTCCAGGGAATTGATGTATAATTCTCAAAATGAAGGAACATACCAGAAGTGTGGTGGACAGAAAGTGGGAGGGACCATCTCTCCCTCCCACTGAATAGAAGTATTTAATCAAGGTATTTCTGGACACAACAGGAAACCAAATTTTAAGCAGGCCAAGGCTTACCTGAATACAAATAAAATAACTAACATAAAACATTTGCTTCCTTGGCTGCAGAGGCAACTGAGTAGGACTTAGGGGATGTGCATTTTCAGACACCTGAATTCCTATGTTAGTTCTTAAATTTTTTAGGCTCTCATTTGAAGACTGTAATGAATCTCAAATCCATTCCAGGGAAGAGAAAGAATCAGAAAACCTGGAAAGTAAATTTCCCAAAGCTCCTAAGGTTCTGTCCACCTCTGACAGATTTTCTGTCAGGAAGATTTGACTCTGTATTTGCCTGGTATTTCCATTCCATTTCTTTAGCAATCCTGAAGTTCCTTTTGCTTGAAAAAAATTCTAATCACAAATTTAAAACAGCCTATAGTGTTAAAAAAACCCCCAAACAAAACAACAAAAAAAAAACCTCAACAAAACATACTAAAGTTTAGGAGGCTTGGCATCTAGTCCAGAAAACTTGATTGCAAACCAGGGTTTTATTTATGTCAGCTTTACAGAAAGCAACATTTCAAATTCTGATTGAAGACCTTTATATCTAGGTTCTACATTAAGCAGTCTGTTGTCTGAAAAATCATGCCAGTGAAAACTGTTTTCTTAATTATCTCAACCCGTTCTAACCTCCATAGTATTTTTTTCTTTCTTTTTATGAAGCTCAACCTGTGCAGTTCAATGTATGTTTATTTTCTCAGAAAGGGGAAGATGAAAGACTGGGATATTTTTACTATGTGATGAAAATAATGAGCTATGAATGCTTTTTTCTTTTTTGGAAGAGTGTAAGGATACATGCAATAAAGTATGTCCCAAAGAGCAGAAGGCAATTGTTCACAGAGAGATTTCTCCCGATAACTCTTTTTTTCCAGGATGTGATTTTTCTGGTGGAGTTAAATAATCCTTTAATCTGGAGGTTCAGTAAGGGAAAGTTTAACCCTTTGCCAGGTCACTGCTACATTCTAAGACTATATTGGGTTAGGTACCCAGCTTCTCTAAATCAGCATAACTTTATTGAAAACACTCCAACAGGACTTCATTGCTTTACAGTAGCTAAAGGCCTAGATACAAATCTTCCAGAAACAAAACATCCAACTAAAATAACCTTGCTCTCCTTTCCTAGAAAACTTTGATTTATAGGTACTTGGAATACACAGGAGGAGGTCAATACCTTTTTGCCTTCCTCAAGAAAGCCCTTTAATTTTTACGCAGTTTAGTTTCAGCGAACAGGCTTGAGGCAATTAACTTTTAAACCCATTTGGTGAACAACCTTATCCTCCATCATCTTTCTCTTGCAGTTAGCTTTTTCCTGTTTCATGCAGCATCAATGAGAGACACACCATGCCAATCCCACCTGTCCACTTCCCTAAACACAAAATTTCTGAGTTTCAGGTATGTATTTCAGAAAGGAATTTGAAATAAACGGTGACAGTAGTTTTTGTAATGGCAGGAAAGTAAGCATGAAACAGAGAGAAAGCTTTTTTTTTTTTTTTTTTCTTTTCAGGAGCTGAACACACAGTCTGTTCAACAAGTGACTGTCTGAAGTCACAGAGTGATAATCACTGATCCCTAACAGGGAAAAATCTCACCAGCTATGTTAAAACTCATTTTTTGTGTCTCTCCAGAAACCACAAATGAGCTATTAGAAATAGCACATCTCTCCATGGCAAGAACAAAGAGTACCACAGGTTGCTCCTCAGCATCCTTGGATTTTATCCTCTTGGAAGCATTTGATGCAGATCTGAAAACTCCTAGATCAGTTTGGGATGTTCTTTGTTTCAAGAATCTGTTGTATGTTGTACTGTTCACTGATGTGTTTCGTAATGCCGGGCACAAAGCAATGAGGATATTTCAAACTCACATAAAAGCAACAGAAGCTAACTTTGACTTTAAAGCCATTGCTTTAAAAAAAAACCTGCAAGGTTTTGTTTTGAAGTGTTTACTCAAATATGAACCAAAGGAAAAGGTATGCTGGGTGCTGGATCTAATGAATATAAATCTGCAAGGTGGTACAGCAAAATGAGGATTCTGATTTGTATATGTTTCTTGTTGCCACTTGCATTTCTGACTCCAGATTCAAATGCCTAGTATGCCTTAGAGCCA
The DNA here is from genome assembly GCA_013400315.1 of Bombycilla garrulus. NCBI lineage: Eukaryota > Metazoa > Chordata > Aves > Passeriformes > Bombycillidae > Bombycilla > Bombycilla garrulus. The sequence continues at coordinate 10,616 of VXBU01004999.1, forward strand.
TGATCCTTAAAGTTAAAATAAATGTTTATAAATTAATAAAATTAATTTAATTAATTTATTNTAATTTATTAATTTAATTTAAATAATTAAAAATTAATATTTGTTACTTTTGAGCCATGAATGACTGGCTGCACTCAGCACAGGCAGGAGAAGCTCTATCCAAGACTCTGCTGAGCAGTCTGATGTGCAAACAGCAGACTGAACCAGACAAATCAATTTTTTGACAGAACAATACATATTAAAAGAGCAACCAAGAGCCTCAGCTACAGGCCACCAAAAGCATTGGAGCCTTTTTTGCTTTCTAGATTAGCATGGATTAGGGCAAATATAAAGCTTTCATCAATGCACAAATAAATTTGGAAGGAGTGTTAATTTTTGGGTAATATAAAATTATTAATTTACTTATTCATTCTCATTGTCAAGTATTAAAGTTAGTGCCTTTTCTGGCAGCATTTTTCAGTGTTGAACTTTTTTATATATTCCAATGACTTTTAAGAAGTGCTGTTGCTGTCTTTGCATTACAGCTGCCCTCCTTCCTTAAGGTATGTATATATGTACTTGGCCAACTGAAAGGGAAACTCGTGGAGCAGTTTGTATCTAATACAACATTTCAGCATTTTCATAATTTGCTGCAGCTTGAATGCATTTTCAGTGAGACTGATGTAGTTGAAAGTAGGGAGATTTTATGAGCCCACCTGCTATAACACAGCACAATTGTCTCGATCTGTTTAAACCTATAGTTTCACTAAATGAGGAGCAAAGAGGCTAGAGCGTGCATAAACAATGGTCACAATATCTGCAGGAAGGAATTTTATAAGGGAGGCTCTTTCACAAAGTGTATGAGATACTTTTTGTATCAGATAATCTCAAGAAACTATGTGGGGAAAGAGCAGGGAACATCATCAGTAGAAAGAGAAGAAAAAGAGACAGTGTTGCACCTAATGACCTAATGGTAAAAATAATTGATTTGCCTATAACAGTAGCCTTGACTTTTCATTTTCTTTTCATTTATTGAATTTCTTTGAACAACTGTTCTTAGAACCATACAAAATTCTAAATACCTAAAGTTAAAACTTTATTTTTAAAAACTACTGCTTCTATTTTATTTGAACATCTTTTATTTGAACATTTTAAATAATCTTGACACCGATCCTTCAAGAACTCCAGTGTATCAGTTTTCTACCAGAAAAATCTCTCGATCTATAATTTAAGAGTAATGTGGGAGATCCTATGGCAATTGGCTCGTACTATTTCCAGCATTAAATTATTTTCTTTAACCTGACTTCAGTTATTTTATGATCAAAAATACCCATCTTAGCAGGAAAAGTCTCTTTTCAGAGCTTAAGTATTTCTAATATTATCCAGGCAAACACCAAAGTTATAGAGTAGTAGACAGGTCCTTTCCATAAGGCTCAGTTCTGTTGTAATTAATTATGCTGAGATCAGTGGTGTCCTTAGCATGCATCAGAAATGTGGATAAATACCACTGACAGTACTAATGCACCTAGATTTATACATGCAAGTAACAATACAAATAGACAGCAATTTTTTTTTTTCCTGAGGTTGTTCAACTTTATCAAAACAGACATTTTAAGTCCCTCTAATCCTCCATTGTCACTGATGTTTCTCAGGCAGGTAATTTATGCTGTTATTCACATGCTTGAAACTTCCAGCAATTCAGTAAATAGCCATTCCTTCAGTGATAAACTGTGCTAAGAAAAAAAAGCAAGATCATGTTAAAAAAAAAGTCCCAGTATTATGATGTTCCATCAGAAAGAAATTCCTTCATTTTCTCCTTATGAAATAATCAAGAGTGGGATGACATGAAGAGCAGGAATATGAACCAAAGCTTGCCCAATTGATCCTCACTGAAATCGCAAGATTCCTTTCAGGAAAGGTAATGAAATCTTGAATTAGAGGACAGAGTGGAACAAACACTCTGGAAAGAGATATGGTCACTCCTGGGAGGCCTTCTAAAAGATATAATTAGATAATGCTCTGTCTACCCATAAAATACAAAACCAAACCTTCTCAGAAGCATTTGCTTGCTAGACTACACTTGTAGCTTTTATTTTTAGAAAGTCATTCCTACCATATCTACATCATTTTACTTTTTCACAATGCAATTTGTTGTAAAGTCACATGCAGCAGCTCCCATACACAGGCTGAACAGGACAGTCTAGGATATCAGGCCAAAGAAATATACTTGCTGAAACACCAGCTCCTCAAAAAACTACTTGTACTAGCCTGAGTGAAAATGTTAATTCTCTTGCAATTCAAGAGTGGCCACTATTTAAAGAGCAATTTATCAAAATTGTCTCATTAATGACAACAAATTATACAGCATTGCAAAAAGTCAGATAAAATGAATGATTTGTAAAAGTGCTGTGGTTTAACCCCAGCTGGTGGCTCAGTCACCAGCTCACTCCCCCACAATGGGGGGGGGAGAGAATCGGAAGGGTAAAAGTCAGAAAACTTGCACATTAATGTAAAGGTAGTTTAACACATAAAGCAGAAACCACCCAACAAGCAAAGTAAGGAATTCATTCATCACTTCTCATGGGCAGGCAGGTGTCCAGCCATTCTCAGAAAAACAGTGCTCCAAGACAGGTAAGGGTGAGGGAGGATGACAAATGCCGTTACTCTGCCACCTTTCTTTCTTTTCTTCCCCCAGCTTTCTGCACTGAGCATGATGTCTTCTGGTGTGGGATATCCCTGTGCTGGGGTCAGCTGTCCTGGTTGTATCCCCTCCCAACTCCTTGTGCACCCCCAGCCTCCTCAGGGTGAGGTGGGGTGAGAAGCAGAAAAAGACTTAACCTTGTATAACCTCTGCTCAGCAATAGCTAAAACACCCCTGTTACCAGCACTGTCCTCAGAATCAATCCGAAACAGAGCTCCATTCCAGCTACTGTAAAGAAAATTAATACTATTTCAGCCAAAACCAGCACAAAGCAGAAACATTACTGAAACAATTAGAACCTCTTACAAACCAGGATGAAACATTGTGATCCCCTGGTGTTTTGGGTAACCCAAAATATTATTTAATTCCTATGGCGGGCACCATCTTGGAAAGCCTCAGATGCCATTTTCCCTTCGTCTCCCTATGCTGTCAGCAGTGGGACTACCACCTCAGGAGGGGATGGTGCCCCACCAATTTGGGTATCTCTTAGCTCCCCCTTCATTCCTGAGGTTTAGGAATTTTGTATCTATTTTGTTATTTTTTTGCTGTTGCTGTTCCACTTGTTAGTAAACTGTTATTTTTTCAGTGATATCTACTCACATTTCTTCCTTATTGGTGGAAAAGGATTGGTTGAAACCAAGGGGAGGCAACTCATTTTAGAGTGTGCACCTCTTTAAATTGTCGTAAACCAAGATACTCAGCAATGAAGGTTAATCTCAATCTGCAGAAAATATCTTTTTACAGAAACTACCATAGCCAAACTACCACAGAAACTACCAAAAGCCAAAACATTTCGCAGGAGGATACAGTTGTGTCAAACATTCCTCTCATACATCTTCTTCCCACTAAATGAATCCTATCTGCTTATACTATTGATGAATATGTAAAACTGAGCTGCAAATAGAATTAGACAATTGTGAGGGAGAAATAAAATATATGTTTGCTACTTTTATTGGTATCCCTGCCCATGGCAGGGAGGGTGGAACTAGATGATCTTTTTGGTACCCTTCTAATCAAATCCATTCCTGTAAGCTTTCAGTTTAGGCCCTGATGCAAGTTATGCTGAGAGTAAAATCAGCAGCACTGACCCAGCTGCAGATTGATTTTTTTCTGGCTCAGTAGAAGAAAGCCAGGGTGCTGAGGGATGCTAAGATATGGCAAATTGTTCCATGTCTTCCCATTGAGTGTCATAGAAGTGCTGTGAAGTGCTCGGCTATTGCCACTAGGTATTACTCTATCACAAAGGAGCAGACTGACTGTGTCTTTGGATAAACCAAAAGAACACGTGTGAACCCAAATTGACAAATTATTGCTGGAAACCATCAGATTAAAAAAAAATAAATTGTAGGTTAATATGTATAATTTGAAAATTAGTTATTTTCAGGATTTTCACTGCACTGTGATTTGAGAGACAACCAAACTGATAATTGAGGGAGAGATGCTATGTAGCTGCAAGGATGAAGATAGGAAGTTGTGCTGGTTTGAGATTGATTGACATTTTGGTGGGCAGGAAAATAGCCATCCCTGGAAGTGAGGTGTGCCTGTGGATTTCCCATGAGCCCAGTGCAACACCAATTGTGGGCCAGATTTAAAGACAGGCAGGGAAATGAGCTAATCAAAAGTGAAATTTGTCTCAGTAGGATATACATTTGCACAGGACTGTCTGGGAATTGCTCTCTTTTGTTTCCAGCCTTGAACAGGTACAGACGCGGGCTGTGCCCTCGGCCCGGCTTCCCTCCCTAAGGCCACAGAGGCCTACAAGAGGGGGTGGCTGGGCTGGGCCGTGCCAGGAGCCCCTCCCGAGGGACCTGTCCCAGCAGGGAGTGGGTGGGGGTGGAAACGGAGGGACGGACTGGCCCCAGCCTGGCAGAAGAATTCCCCCCCCGCCCCGGCGTGGAGAATCTCTCATTTCTGAAGCCGTGGCTCAAGGACATCTTATTGGAAGAGCCGAATCTACTGGCAGAAGTCCCAGAAAATGAGGTTTTAACTGCTTCTTGCCCAGATGGACCTTTTTAAGGCATACATCCTACTCAACTGAAAGGGGAGCAGCTCGAAGGAGATAAAGAGACAAAATCCTGACACCTGATGTCAAGGAAAAGACAGGAAAGAATCCAAAGTGGAAAGGAAGAATGAAGGACTGGGCCAGGTTGGCATGGACTTCTCTTGCAAAGCCATAGAAATTGATTGGATGCTTCTATAACATGTAGAATGCTTTTTAGTGGGGATGTCCTAGTCCTGTGGGGGTGCTGATGAAGCACTGAATTTTGACGTCCTCGGCCCCAGGGACGACCAGAGATGGGGAA